>QANT01000548.1:0-20620 GCA_003254885.1 Purshia tridentata
GACCCCTTGAAGAGCATCCACAGCTTCAGGGCCCTTATACAGACGACCATCTTCAGGTTCAGCCCTCTGAACCCAGCCAAGTCTGAAAAACCGAGCTCGATCAATGCCAATCAAAGTTTGGCAATCATCAAACTCAGCCTGGCGTTCAGCTTTCTCGACCGCCAGCTCCTTCTCCAACTCAGCTACTCGAGCTCTAGAAACCTCGAGTTCCTTCTGCGCACCCTCAAAATTCTCAGCATGCAGGTCCCTATCCTCTTCGGCCCGGCATCGCCCGGCATTTGCCTCCGCCAGTTCCCTCTTGACCTGAGAAAGTAACGCCTCGGCATCAGCAAACTTCTTCCTAGCAGCCTCCCCTTTCTCAGCCTCCTGACAAAGCTCATGCTTTATCGCCAGCAGGCGACTGGTCAGATCCACATTTAACATATTCACCTGCAAAGAAATGCATACAATCAGTGCTCGAAAGAAAACATTCGAAAAATTAAGTGTCGAAGAGTTAATTACCGTATAACTGGCTACGTGAGTAGCGGCGATGTGAGCCCCATCATTCAGCTAAGCGACCCCAGCGGCATCTCTTGGGAGCACGCAACCCCTTGTAATGGCGATCGCAGTGCTCTAATCATGAACGGCAGAGTCACTCAGCAGAACTCGAGTTCCATTGGATCTCTTCATGTCTGGAATAAACGATGGGAGGGGAGCAGTTGGCGGGCACTCGAACTCGGAATTCGAGGAGGAGAAGAAACGGGCAGCAGAGGTGGACTTTGAGTACCAGTTATCGAAGGAGGTGGATCAATGGCCGCAGTCGCCGAAGGCGCAGGAGCATCGTGGACAGGTCCCTCTTCGACCGTCGGAGTGACCTTCGTCATTTTTGCCTTCCGAGGGGCCTTCCCATCATTTCTTTTTCTCTTCTTCTCAAGAATGGGGTCCTTGGCGAGCTCAAGCTTTCTTCGCTGCATGTCGATCCCCTCAGTGTCAGAAGCAGTTTCTTCAGAGTCCACCGAAAGAACGTCTACTTGAGCCTTGAATCTGGCTCTTAGCTGCTCGATCCTCTTCCTACCGTCGCTAGTCAAAGCCAAGTCCTCCGAACGCAAAATTAAACCGCCCACGAAGTCTCTGGGAGTATAACCTTCGAAGCCCGAGCGTTTCTCCTCGAAAAAGGGCGCGTAAATGATGGATTGGCGTTGAGAACTGATTCGATGGAGAACTTAAGGCGTAGAGAACTAGCCGATGCTGTGCTTCGGATTCCCAAGTTCGAAATGAGCCTTAAGGGCTAGCAACCTATCATGAACTAGCCTGGCCTTCGTGAAACAAGATTTATCTGGAAAAAGAAAGCAAAGAATGTTAGTGATCGATAAACGTTGGCAGATGACATCAATATCAAGATGACGATATTCATCGAAGTGAGGAATACCAAGGGAATGGGAAAAACGAGTTAGGAGTGGCACATTGCTGAGTTCGGGAGCAGCCCACTCGCCGGTCAACATCACCGGTCTACCTTTCCACCCACAATGAGAAGTAGGGCGATCATGAAAGAGTTTGGGGGCATCAGGTTTGGGAGTGAAATAAAAAGTGCAAGACCCATCGAGTTCGTTGACCTTACTCCACTTATAACAAAAGAAGAAGTCAACGAACCCGAAGGCCGCCCCCACGGAAAGCCCAAAACCCAGAAGAGCAAAAATCAGTTGGAAGCAACTGGGGTTTAGTTGAAGAGGGTGAACACCCATTTTATTGAAAATAACGTGAAAAAGGGGATGAAGAGGAAATCTAATATACTGCAAAGAATCGGCCGAAATAACTAACGAACCCTCTGGAATACCCTCCCCAGTCGTTACACAATAGTTATCGGGAAGAGACTGGACTTTGACAGTGGGAGGAATTTCATTATCCCTAACTATTTTCTTTAATTGTTCTACGGAGGGTTCCCAGTAATAAACTAATTCGGTGAGTTTTCCCATAGTAAAAGAGAAAAAAGAGGAGGGAAGAAAGACTTACGCGGGAGAAGGGGAGAAAAAGCAAGCTAGGAAACACCGAAGACCCTTGGGCGAGTGTCGGAAAGGTGCAAAATCTCACGAGAATCGTTTTTCGCTCTTAAAAGTCACTGTGAAGGAGATCGAAGAATATGAAGAAGAAAGAGGAAGAGAGAGTTTATTTAAATAGGGGACTTTTTCGAAAAATAGGTGGTTGGGGAAGTTCGGAAGCCCGAGAAGGGCAAAGGTCGAAAAGACGTGCCTCGGAATGGCCAAAGGTCGTCTTTTCGACTTACGCCGTCATTTTTTCCCTCTACCCACCAGCGTTCGACACGTGGAGGGCAGAGAGAAAAAGGGGGCAATGTGGGCGATAGAAATAAATGGGCCCGAGCCCAGAATGGAGGAGTAGAACCAGNAAAAATCTCATATATATTAATTCCCATCTGTGGGCGATAGAAATAAATGGGCCCGAGCCCAGAATGGAGGAGTAGAACCAGGCCCAGCTAAAGGAAAGCCCAGTCACGTAGTAAGGCCCAAAAGGTCGACGCAAATTAAAACCCAAGGTAGAAAAACGGTAAAATATTAAAAACAGAACCCGAATAAATCTCATCCTTAATGACCCACGAACCGAATAAAGGCGCCAACGATCAAACGCATTAAAGAAAAATAACGGGAAGAAAATGGCGCGAAGGTAACGGTAGGGAGTATTTTTGCTATATAAGAAATGTTGCGATCCCATGAAAAGGGACGGAAAAAAAACAGAAACTAAGCAAAAGAGAAGATTTATTAAGAAACACTTAAGGGTTATTTCACTCATTTTAGCATCGGAGTGTCATTGCAGGTGCACCCTACGGGAGGTTTTCCAATCATTCGAGGAGACAAAGAAGTTCGAAGCAAGCGCGACGTTCGAGCAGTGGGCCTGTAGTTGATTGATTCATTGTTGATTGTTAAAGTAAGGCCCAGCACGAATTTTAGCATCAACACCATCTATATTTTCTTACTCAGAGATATGGAGGTGAGCCTGAGAAACATGGGGTTCGAGCCCAACCTCCTCGACGCCCTTCACGACCTCCTGGACTTCTCTGACGAGCAAAACCAGTCCTCCCACCACGCGCCTTCCCGCACGTATGTCCGCGAAGCCAAGGCCATGGCTGCCACGCCGGCGGACGTGAAGGAGAATCCCAACTCTTATATCTTTGTGATCGACGTGCCGGGGCTGAGGCCGGAGCAGATCAAGGTGCAGCTCGAAGACGACAACGTTTTGGTGGTGACTGGCGAGAGGAGGAGAGAGAAGAAGAAGGATCAGGGGGTGAAGTATCTGAGGATGGAGCGGAGGCTCGGCAAGTATCTCAAGAAGTTCGTGCTGCCGGAGAATGCGGATACGGAGAAGATTACGGCGGATTGTCAGGATGGGGTGCTGACTGTGGTGGTGGAGAAGAGGCCGCCGCCGGAGCCTAAGAAACCCCGGACTGTTCAGGTCCAAATTGGCAGCGGCCGTGGCGGCGGGCAAGAGGATTATGGTGGCCAAGGAGGCCAACAGAGCCAAGGCTGCCGTGACGTCCAAGTGAGCAGTGGAGAGCAAGATGGCCAAGGGCGCCGGGGTGGCCAAGGCACTGATAGCTCTGCATGAGTTTCTCTGTGGTACTGCTGATGGGGGTGTGTATGTAATTAAAGGTGCATATATATATGCATGGTCGTTTTCCTACGTGGTTTTGTCTGTTAATTCTGTCGTGTCTTTCTTTAATTTACCTATATATGAATAAGGAATAAAAAAAAAAGGGAAGGTTGAGTTTTTAGTGTCCATGGAGCTGGGCATGTCGTATTCTATATATATAATCTTTTTGTGTGTTGTTGCCTCCTTTTGGGATGTACAAGTGTATTCCTATCATCTACATGTGTAATTATTATTTCATGTTTGTACTTTCTTGTATGTTGATGGTTGAGTTTCTTATTTTTAGGTAAGAGTGGTTATATTCCCACCCTCCATTCATATTTTTTCACTCACCCTATTTTCACACCCCACATATTATTTTTAAAATAAATAAATCTACTCTTCCCACTCCCATTATNATAAATAAATCTACTCTTCCCACTCCCATTATTTCCAAACTACCCATTTGTCTTCCTTTTCTTTCATCTTTTTTGTCGTTCAAATAGAAATTCAAGAAAACAAGTATATCTCAATCTTTCATTTGATTTTAATCATACTAAATTAATAAAATTATTTTATTCCTTCGAGATTTGTACAAATTTTTTGTATTTCACATTACAAATTTCTATGACTCTTTATTTATGTTCAGAATTCACAAATGACAGCTTTAACAAATTAATAATTTTGGTTGGTATGCAATTAGTGTAGTAGTTTGAAATTCATCTTAATTGGGCTAAAAGGGAGGCTGAATCTATTTTTGAATACTTTTGAAGCTTGTGTTTCACTTGTACATAGATTTGGAGCATCCCCAAAATGAATTGCAACTGAAGGTGTAGCGGTGGGCAGCCATATGATAGCCTTACAGTCCCCTTGTCTTCCCTTTTTCAAGTTTGTTCTTTTTGGTAATCTTACAAAAAAACAAAATTATAATTGAAAAATAGTTTTAAAAGGGGTAAGAAAATAATATTAGTGGGTGGAAATATTAATTATGGGTCAGCTTGGTTATGACTTACGGTACCTCTTGCAACATACACTAATTAATGTCCCACGTATAGTTCACTTTAGACGCTAAATGCGGTTAGTGAACAAATAACGATGCATTTTTCTAAGCAGAAAAGAATGAAAGAAAAATGCATATGTTGAGACAAATTTTAGAGATACAAATAATTTATTTTATTTTACACATCTAAATATTGGAAGTGTAGAAACTCATGTTCTAAATTTTTCAACTTAATTATTTTGTTGGTCAAATTTAAGATAAAAGGGCTTTCAATAATTTAATATATATTTTCACAATTTTAGATAAAATTGTGAAAATAGACAAGGTTTTTTATATTTTCTCATCCCAAAATTATTAATTATGCTGCTTTTTCCTTTTTCTAACCTGAAAAGTTTAAGTAATGATTCGACATTTCGACCCAAAAATAAAAAAATAAAAAAAATAACCCTGAAAAGTAACGAGGCCCTTGCTCAAGTAAACCTTCCACAACATTCTAGACTCGTATAGAAGAAGAAACGAACGTACTGGAACCTCCTTACTTTTCCTTCCACGTGTATCCAGAACATTCTTTTCCTCTTCCCCCGTCGATTCATCTCTCTATAAATTCCCTTAACCGTCCCCATTCTTGTCCAATAACACAGCAATCGAGCATCTCAAACACACATCATCAGAGTTCACAACATAGCACATTACGCCAAGAAGAGGAAGATGGATCTGAAAATCATGGGCCTGGACTCCCCAGTCTTCTCCACCTTGCAGCACATCATGGACTTTGCCGACGACGCCGAGCACAAGACCTTCAACGGCCCCACCCGGACCTACGTCCGCGACGCCAAGGCCATGGCTACCACTCCGGCCGACGTGAAGGAATACCCCAACTCCTACGTGTTCGTCATCGACATGCCGGGACTCAAGTCCGGGGACATCAAGGTCCAGGTGGAGGACGACAATGTGCTGCTGATAAGCGGCGAGCGGAAGAGGGAGGAGGAGAAGGAGGGGGCCAAGTACGTCAGGATGGAGAGGAGGGTCGGCAAGTTTATGAGGAAGTTTGCGCTGCCTGAGAATGCAAATGTTGAAGCAATTTCTGCTGTTTGCCAAGATGGGGTTCTCACTGTTACTGTCGAGAAGTTGCCACCGCCTGAGCCTAAGAAGTCCAAGACCATTGAGGTTAAGATTGCTTGAGTTCAAGGCTACTTGTTTTATGTGAAGTAGGTTATTCGTAATAATTAGGGTGCTGGGTTTTGGGAACTATGAGTGGATTGTAGATGATGTTTTATGAATGTGTCTGCTTTTCTTGTTATGGGTTTGCTTTTTCGTGGTCTTAATGTGTAATGTTTCCAATCAAATCGTGGTGTGAAGTTTTAGTAACTAAGCATAATCTTTTTCTTTTTGTTTCATTTTTAGGTAGGGCAATTATCAAATCATTTAGGATTACAACCAAGTATTGATAGAGAAACAAATGATCCAATTCTGGCCAAAATTCACTCAATGAGTTGTGAGATACATAAGCAATATAATGAGAAGTTTTTAATCGAGGTCAGATCACCAGTCTATTGTTTCAGTAGTTGGGCATCTATCTGATCTGTAATTTTGCCGACTGAATTGAGCGTGTGCCCACAATTTAAACAGATTGAGAGACGGGGTCACTATAAAATTTGTCCTCTTCGTAAAAGCTGTGCAATTCTCGCAGCTGATTCCACAGGGTTTCTCTGATTGATTTTCAAAGCCCTTCCTGACAAACAGAGCAATGAAGAAGCCTTCTTTGTCCTCAACGGGATCGGTCCGAAGCAAACTTTCAGCTGCAAGGCAATAAACCATAAGTAATTGAGATGTGATTCTGAACAACTTTATCAAATTCACACATGTTTCTGAACAGAGTACTTACATCCCTCAAAAACTGGAAGACCACGGCGGGGCCATTCGGGGAAGGGGGTTTCCAGCTGAAAACCATAGGTTGCAGCAAGAGGCAGAACAGATTTAACAACATCTTCGTTTTCAATTTGGTGGACAGAGCATGTGCTGTAAACAACTCTCTCAACTTCGGGAACTGGCAAGTGGCAACAAAGTACACATCCAATGATATCATTAAACAAACTGAATAAAGGATCATGTAAGGCTAGGGATTGAGAAGATGTATTGAATTTTAACTTAGGTATTGAATTATGGGAATTAAGGGTAAACAAAACCCGTAGGCAACAATTGACAAAGAAACATACAAGATAAAGCATGAGCCAGAGCCTTTTTCTGAAAAGCTGCAAGCTTGTTGAGTCTATCCGTCGTAACCACAGAACCGTGACCTGGGTATTTTAGACAATAAAGAATTTAACAAATCTGAATAAACAAGGGGAAGAAGCATTTAGGCTATAGTTCTAGGTCTTTTACAATTAGAAGTTTAGAGCACTTAATAAACTTCCATTCTCATTATTGGATAAGACACTGTCCTTACGATGATGCTCATAAACACTTCAGATGGTACAAATTACGTTACAATCTTTCAACACAGTGAAATTTAAGCAATTACAAATATAAGAAGCCATCTGAAACTTACCTGGAGCAGCAGATGGGAGCAAATGATCTAATCTTGCAGACGCAGTTCCGGATCCAGAGCAGGAAGGATCTAAAAGAATGGCCTGGACCTACAATATTGAATTAATGAATTTGGTTGTAAGACTCCAAAATGGGGCCAGGACAACACATTTGTTTATGATAAACAGATGAATTTGAGCAAGCTAGGATGAAGTAGCTTGTCAGGCTGCTAATCCCATATTCACCAGAAGCCATGTGGAGCTTAAGCAAAAAAGAAGACAATTTATGTCTTACCTTGGAATATGAAGGATCTTCAGGGTTTAAGTCTAAGAAATCTCCATGCAAAACCTTAATATCTACAATCCAGGTTAAGTTATACGGTTTATCATATTAACTTGATAACTCAAGACATATGGATGGTAAAACTCAAAACAGTTAGATTTCTGAAATTCCACTTTCTCAACAATAAGAGAACAAACAACAATTACAACAGATGGATACTAGAAGCCCCAGAGAGTCTGATAGTCTCTTTTAAACGTTTAACCCTTTCTTCATTCAGCTCACATGCTATGATTTTTCCCTTTCCTCTCATAAGAGCTGCAAGGTGAACAGTTTTGTTTCCAGGGGCTGAACATGCATCAAGAACCTTCAATGAAAATCAGATGTAGTATGGATTAAACTGTTGTATACACTCAAATCTGAACCCCAATCCTAGAACATGGGCAAAAACGCTAACAGCAACCTAATCTACAAACTTTACCAACCTCCCACCCTGGTTTTGAAGCAAGGGCTGCTGCCACCATAGAGCTTGCCTTTCCCTATGTAATAAAATGTTAGAAATATTACTCAAACAGATTAAAAGATTGATGAGAAACTTCTACATCTAACACACAAAATTTTCAATGGCACAGAACCTTCCATGTTATGCTTCAACAAATAAGAACTGGACAAATTTATAAGAAACTTACTCATAATGAATATTATCAAAATTCTTACTTGCATAAAGATACATCCATTCATTATTAGAGGATGATCATGCAAATCACTACCCGGTGGAAGAATCAACAAGTCAGGAACCAGGTCATCCTTTTGAACCTATGCACCAAAGATAGAGAAACATGTCTTTGTAACGCAATGAAGAAACTACAGAATATTGACCCATGATAAAGCATAAAACACATTCACTTGTTATTAGTTATCAACAACTGACAAGGTATATCGTAGTTGTGGTTTCGCATGTTTACTTCAGTAAAGACAGTACACCCTGATGTTTTACCCATTCCACCTTAATATCACCTCCAATGTGCAACAAACATCAATACTCTAGAACATAATCACATTCTAACATAAAAAAAAAAACTCAACCATAAGAGTTTCAGGAAATACATTGTATTGCTTCTGTAATTCAAGTAAGGCCGTATCAACGCTCATTTTCAGAGTATTTACACGAACATAACGAGGTATTGAAATATCTGCAACAGAAATTGGCATTAGAAAAAGAAATAATTGTTGGCCCACGGCTTAGCATTTAAACTTTTAGGAACATGGTAAACCAACAAATCAGTATTCAATGACTTGCCCCAAAAACATAATGCAATAACAACGTGAGCACACACCAGGAGTTTGATAAAGAGCTACCAACTCTTCAACGCTCTTCACTTTTTTCCTCACCAAAAGCCGTGCTAGAGCTGCCTGCAGAGCATCTTTGCGGCGCAAGAGAAACTTCTCTGGATCGCCGGCTGACGAAGTCAACTACAGATTTGCATTAATAGTTCGTAACAAAAGATTAGTTCACAAATTCAACAATTATATGAACTCTCAACACTTATAACTTCTAACTGTTAACCATAATTCCAAAAAATTATGAATGTATATGAATTTACCTGACCAAAAAGAATATCGTAGGTGACTATGTAAACCAACTCGTCTTGCTTCTGCAACACCAACACAAGCAGTAAGCATTTCACTATTTCAGTGTTTAGAATGCTAAGCCACACTGGTAGAGAAAACATGAATATTACTTGCTTCTATGAATAACAGAGAACATGTCCTCATACCTTCCACTTGCTATTCAACACGTCGGCAGCTTTCAACACATCTTTGATTATTAAAAGATCTGAAAACAGAGAAAAACCGAAAATCACTTTTCTCGGCAACCAAACAGAGCCGAAGCCATTTAAATACGTACATTTTTGAATGTGGTGAGGGTCGCTAACTTACGCTTTAGGGTTTGACAGACCAGAGCGAACGTGCCCTTCTTGTTCCTCACTGAGGGACTGTAAACAAGCGACTTGATGGAGCCGGCGGACCGCCGCCGAGCGTCTCCTTGGAGAACGAGCTTCAGAACCTTCGCCGCCTCTCTCCTGGCGAAGTAAGCCGACCTCTCGATGCTTAAACAACGCCGGTTTCCCGATTTCTCGGCAGCTGTAGACGGCGGGCTCACTGCCGTCTTTGCACGCACCATCTTTGCACGTGCCATGGCTCCCAGTAACACAGACACAGAGAAGGGAAGAGGCCAGAAAACACTCAACTATAGCACCTCTAAACGACACCGTCCAGAGGCCCAAAAAAAAAAAAAGACGCCGTCCACATCGACACCTGTACGTTATTTATAAATGATATAAAATTGAAAATATAAACGCACCACATCAGATGATTCTTCAATATGCAGAAGACTAGTTTATACACGAAGTCACCAAATAAATTTTGGTGACTTTGGGTCTGACTGAGATGCTAATCATGCTACAATAAACATGAAGTTATTAGTAATTTCGAACTGCTTTCTAATTTTGAGTTTGTGATAACTCCCACTAATACATGAAGTTATTATTAGTTTTGAACTGCTTTCTATTTTTAAGTTCGTGATAACTCCCACTAATATACGTACTAGAATAATAATTTTCTCTGTCAAAGGTATTGCTTAGATACCGAACTTGATATTGACAATTTGACATCATGGGATTCCAAAATTGAAACTGATGGCCAGGCAGTACGGTTTCAATCAATTTCGTAGACCTTTTAAAAGCTCTATTACTCAGTGGACCCCTTAACAATGGCACTAGAAGTTACCCACAAACTTCCTAGTTAACAATTTCATATATGCTGTCGGCTATCCTAATAATGATTTCGTGTGCTGAGTGTTAAAGATAACAACTCTTAGTAAGTGAAATATGAAAGTTGAAACGATACCCTACAAAAATTGAACAGGTTTCTCTGGCTCTGAGATTTAAACTGGTATTTGATGATCATCTAACGATTGGTCTGAATGTTGACCTTGGGACGTTTACAAGGGGAAACATCCAAATCAGATTGATTGGTGATTTTGACTCGCATAAACCCATTTTAAGGCTGATTATTAAGTAAGTAAGTAATTAAGAAAGTTTCTATAGTAGAAATTCGTTTATCATAGTTTATACTTTTTAATTAGTAGATGGTCCAGTACAAGACGCGCACAGTAGGATATGTGGTGCAATAAACCAGTGGATCACGGCTTAACTCACTATTCACTTATCACATTGACGTACTGATATATTCTTTGCCTGGTGTGAAGGGGTTTGGTCTAAGGCTCTAACCACGAGACGTCGAGACTTGAATTAAGTTTTAGTCACATAAAAGAAGCATTTTTAAGTCTTCTCCCAAGTCATCCTTGGCATGTCCCACTTTCAAGTCCTCACTGCACCTTTCTGGGTTTGGTTTTTGGGTTCTCTCTCTCTCTCTCTCTCTCTCTCTCTCTCTCTCTCTCTCTCTCTGTGTCCATATCAGTCTATGTGGCACTTCTACTCAGCATCAGCATTGAAGCTTCCTATTAATGCAAAGGAAGGTCACCGTGAAACCACCTTGCAAGCCAAGTAAATGATTATATTATATATCTATACCATCAACCTTCAGTTTGATCACAATGGTGAGACATATTATATTTATCATAGCTTCAACATAATCGAATGTCTCGTAGCAACTCCAGATCAGTAGAGTCACCTGCAGAGAATGAACTTTCCGACCAGTCCAATTTTGAGCTTTCCGACTACTTAATGTTTGGCGAGTGGTTGGATGATGCTCCAGCTTCCATGGTTTCAGGGTCTATCCAAAATTTTTCAGTTTACCAAGCAAATGAAGTTGATGATCAGCCTGGTGGAGGCAGCAGCCAACTTGGAGCTGGATCTTCTAGCAGTAAGCATATTCTTTAATTAAGTACATATATTCATATTCATTCATAACCAGTCTCTCACATGCTTGATCCATTTGGTTGTGTGTTAAGTAGGAGAGAGTGCAAGCAGAAGGGTGAGGCAGGAAGTTAAAGAAAGAGTTGCATTTAAAACAAAATCAGAGGTTGAAATATTGGATGATGGGTTCAAGTGGAGAAAGTATGGGAAAAAGATGGTGAAGAACAGCCCAAATCCAAGGTATATAACACTAACATATCAAGGGTAACATAATTGTGCAGAATAAGAAGGTTTTATCTTCTAAGTCCTGATAAAAGTGATTGTTATAAGATGTTTAGACGTATGTGATTCGACCATGTTATGTTGAAAATTGCAGGAACTACTACAAGTGTTCAGTTGAAGGCTGCCCAGTGAAAAAGAGAGTTGAAAGAGATAGAGAGGATCCAAGGTTTGTAATCACAACGTACGAGGGCGTTCATACCCATCAAAACCTCTAATTTGTGTCATGAGCATTTTGGAGTTTGGGAGGAAGAAAAGGAAGGAGGGTGCTGCTGATATAATGAACATCAATGTTTTGAACATTTTTGTGTCATGAAAATTTTTGTGTCCTGAAACTTTCTTCTAACCGAATTATAGTCAATGAGTCAAAATGTCAAGGCCACAATTATTCAATGAAATTGTTGGTCACCAGCACAACCCAAAGACTGGCATGACTTTAATGTAACCAGCAAATTACCATTTCATCAGGAAAATGATTTCTTGGTCAAGAGGAAAGCAGGAAGATTTAGCTTACAATTAATGCACATCAATCGGTGGTGTATGAAGTATAATACAACAGATTCTATCATTAAAATAAAAATAAAATATCTGTACGCAAAATAGACCACATGGTCTTGGCATATGTGTATGATACCAGCAATAAGCTTTAACCATCTATTCACTCTACAAACAAAAGAATTTATACTAGAAAAGAGCATCCACATATTACATGTTACGTGTGGCTTTTAGGTTTCATCTGGAAATATGACATTAGGGTTTCGAATATGAGGAGCTATCAAATCTTGACAGGTAGCTCCCATTCCTTGAACATGAGAGGAGATGCTCCACAAACTATCCCTATGCTGCATCTTTGCTGAAACCAGTGGAGATGATCTTACAATGGCATTTGAGTTTGGAAGTGGAAAACTAAAGGTCTTACCCATGCCACTGGCAAGCAACCATCGGGACCCAGACGTAAGTTGTGTTGTGGTACCCCAAAGCTGCCAGTTGCCAGGCCCAGTATCCACCCCAGCAAGATGGACGTCGATGACTTTGAACTGAGGACTGCCTTCTTCATCTCCTTCATTTGACTTCCCTTTTTCCTTGTCATCAATCTCCTCTAAGACTGTCTCATCATCTTCTTCCTCCTTCCTATCATTTAACACTGCGCTAGGCACTTTTTGCATCAAATGGGCTACAACTCTCTCCACTTGGATTAGAGCAAGCATTGGAGCACCCACTGGTTCATAGTTTCTGAAAGGATCTCTAAGCTGCACCGTGAAAGCAATTGTGAGGTTGTTCCCCAAGAACCCACACTTCCTAACTGATAAATCCCTGCAGTTAATGTCTTGTGTCAACTTTCCACCAACCAAATCTGCGCACTTGGCATCATGGGCAGCAAGAATTTTTAAGATTTTCTCTCTGGTGTGATCTTCATCACCAATGATTTTAGCATCTAGCCTCAACCACTCTTCTAGTGATAAACACAGAGCCATTAATCCATCACCATCACAGTCTCTGAAATCCCATAGTTGCAATCCTTCAACTCCTAACCTGAGAATCTCACCACAATTGGCACTCTCCCTTTCAAAGGTCGACAACTTCCCACCAGACCGAGGATATATACTTGAAGGTGCCTGCCCATCTGACATGTGAGACTGTATTCTTAACCCTTCTAGTGAGAGGGCTTCAATCTTATCCATAGCAAAAGGAGCAAGAGTTTCTAGAGAAACATAGTCTGATCCCATCTCAATACCTATAAATTCTGATCTCAGGTTATTACAACTACAACTAGATGGAAATCCTTCATCATTCCTCACACCATATAAAATTTGCTGAAACCTGAAACAAAAATGAAAAATAAGCCAACAAATATAGAAATAGTTGAAGTCATGCTTCAAAGAGCGATGTAATTATTGTGCACACAAACCTCTCGGATTCTGCTATGCTTGGTACTGCTTCCCATGCTACTTCTTGTATTGTCTTCCCAGTAATATCTTCCAAAGGCATTAGTTTATTCACCCACACATGCAGTTTATCAATTCCAACCAATGCCAAATTCTGCAATATCTCCATAACATCATAACCCATTTTTGCCGGTATAACAACTGGCTTAGATATTTGACTGACCAAGTTCGCACCATTTTTGGCATTCCTGAAAAGTGAAGGATTCATAGAGCGCAAAAAGCCTCCACCCTTCATCCGAACATAAGGACCAAAGCCTTCTTCTAGTGGAGGTAGAAGTGGCTCTTCAAGGGGGAGCTCGATTGGACTACCAAATCCACCGGACCGGGTGTGAGGAGAATTCTGAAAGTCCTTTTCATTTAAGCCCCATTCTCGCATCAAAGCTTCAGTCTCCAAATCTTCAAGAATTTTGGCCTTCCTTGTCTTTAATAACTCACCTGCTCTCATGTGCTCCTCTTCAGCAGCTTGAATAATCAAAGACAAATCAGAATTCTCAGAACAATCTCCACAATCAGAACCCGGTGAAACAGAGGATCCAATTTCTGGCTGCTCTTCCTTCCAATCAAAATCAAAAAGTAAGTTTCCTGAAGCCAGAGCCTCTTTTTCAAACTCTCTTAAAAGACGTCCTCTAGGAGACTCGGGATTACTATCAGAACTCATGCAACAGTCCATCCCCAGGATGTTTAAGAAATCATCTGACACGGATTCAGTAACATCATCAAAGCTAAGTGATTTTTTACCTGTTTCACTTACTCTGTAAGTCGACTTAAGCTCCATGTGGTTTCTTTCATAAAGAAACTCTCGTGGAGTGAACCGAGGATCCAACTCTGCTGATTCTGAAATCAACTGAAGCTGAGAAGCTGACTCCATTGCTTCCGTCGTTGATCCTTTGGTGCATATGCTATCTTTTTCATGTTTGCTGTCATCCACCATACCCTCATTCAAATAATTACCACAGGCATCCTTTGGAATAACCATAATTTTCTCATCGAGGTCTATGTCACAATCCTTAATGATCTCATCTACATAGATAATCTCGATTGCAGAGTCATCTTTAGCAGGACCAGCAACTTTATCAGATTCTAACTGTTCCTTCTCAGACATTTCTGTCCCCACTTCTAAAATGGTAAATTCTACTGAATAGTCCTCATATTCTTCAATTCCCTTAGAAGACAAAGGGCCCAGATCAGGCTTCGGTTTAAGTGGCACCACATGTTCAGAATCTGACTCCAATGCATTACACAACTTCCCCTCATCGAGTGTCTGATATAAAAAATTAATCGACTTGGAGAGTTCCAACCCTCCAGTCAGCAATACTTCACGACAAATCTTCAAATCAAGAGACTGAGATGAGAAGGCCGGCCTGGAGTTTACATTACTTGGCACACTCCCAACTCGTTGAAGCATCGTAGCACCATTATCCGAGGTACTCGACCTTTTATGCACTGTGTTTATAAGCTCAGGAACATTTGTGTTAGCACTCAAATTAACAAACTTATCCTGCGTCACCAAAAATCCCAAACTAGCATTTAGATTAGCACCTCGAGCCTTGCCCGAAAGGTTAAAGCTTGTTGTCCATTTACCATAATTCTTTTCACCCTCTAACTCCTCAACAGTAAGCGGTAACAACCTTGTAAGATCCACCCAATGGTTTCCAATTTCAAGCCCCGGTGCCCCACTCACAGAAACGTATATCAAGGAAAGCTTCTCCTCATACTTAACCGAATGGTTAGGGCCATTTCTACTTCCATACACAGAACACCTATGCATCAAAGTTTCATCAAATTCAGCTACGCCCTCTACAACCCTTGAATACCGAGTCTTTAGCACTTCATCCTTCCTCTTCCAATGCACACATAGACTAAGATTGTTGAAACTCGCAGGCAACCCTTCAAGTGAATGGACATGGAGGTAAAAACAACAATTAAATTTCCGATTCCCAATATGAGTGAGAGCCTTTAAGGGCTTCTTCCAATTCCATATTGAAGATGATTTCCTCTCCTTACGCCAATAATCCTCCCTAAAAAAACTTGGGTTTGAGCTTGATTTTGATGGTGAATCTGAAAAACGGGTTTTTCCAGCAGATTTGGATCGTACATCAGAAGGGGAGAGCAAAACCTTCTGGGGGGATTTATGCAAGTAAAGGGCTTTGCTTATTTCCTCAATGTCACGCAACAATTGACCATGGTTGGAATTCCCAGCACTGTCATTGTTCTTAGACTCCGACTCAGTTTTGTGCAACATCATCTTTGACTTCGCATGAAAAACCATTTAACACAATAAAGAACCAAATACACCATGGAAATTGCAAGCAAATTCAGCTTTTCTCTGATATCTTACAGATTCTTTTGGATCACACAACCAAAAAAAAAAAAAAGGAAAAATANAAAAAAAAAAGGAAAAATATATAATTAGCACAGAAACGTATTTAGAAAGAACCTCATACATCAATCAGAAATGATCGAAATAACATTATCATAAATTTATAATTATATCCCACATCGAAAGAAAAGCTAGGAAAAATCAACAAATTTACAATACTAACATCGAACAAGCATCCCTTCCTTTATTCCTCGGGCGACCTCGCTTCGGTTCAGTCTGTGAACTCCGTATCAGATAAGTTGCTCCCGGGAACCGTTTCGTTGGTTTAGGCAGAATTTCCTCGGAAACCGTGTAAAAATATTCCGGGAAAATGTTAACGTGAGAAATTTCAAAGGCGATGGTAGGAAAATAATTGTTTTGTCATTGTCTGTTGGAAAGTGGAGTAGGCGAATCGGAACACATAACTGCTGCACAGGGTCATAATTGCTTGTGTGCTCAAGCCCACGTCAACTGTCGCCTCTGTAGAATATTATATATGAATTGGACTGTCTAGTAATCCCGGTCCACCAAGGACCCAAGTTCAAAAAGGTCAAAAACCATGTAAAATGGCCCAAGCCCAGGCCCAGAGTCTGCCATCTGTCAATGACACTGCAAGACGAGTGCCAGAGTAGCAAATCTAACACATTACCAACCAGTTGCGATAAGAGCAAGAAAGTGAGAATGAATGGTGTAATACAAGCACCGTATGATGCTACAGTGCGGTTTATGCTGGCTTCACTGGAGCGCAATCTGCTACCGGATGCCGTTGTAAGGAGGCTGACCAGCTTGCTCTTAGCTGGTCGTCTTCGCTCCTGTTACAAGCCCTCCTCTGAGCTCCAACTGTCTGACCTCCTCCAATTCGTACAGTGTAAGTCTGTAACCCTCCTCTATAGTGTCAAATTTATACATGAATTACTGTTGGAATTTAATTTTTTACATTTTTATTGCATAAATGTGAATCATTCATTCATTGTATTTGTGCCTCTCCTACCCCTACAGCTCTAAAAGAGATGCCCATAGCCATAAAGACTGATGACCCAAAAGCTCAACATTATGAAGTACCAACATCTTTCTTCAAGATGGTGCTTGGAAACAATCTCAAATACAGGTATTAATTTTTGGGTTGCATTGGTTTTAGTTGTTTGTTCCATTATTTTTGGGAGCTGATCTGCCTTTGGTATGAACTAGTGCAGTTGTTGTTACTTCACTGATGAGTTAAGCACCTTAGAGGATGCTGAGAAAGCAATGTTGGAGCTGTACTGTGATAGGTCACAGATACAAGATGGTCACACTCTTCTCGATATTGGATGTGGCTGGGGGTCGCTATCTTTATACATTGCACAGAAGTATAAGAACTGCAAGGTTACAGGGATCTGCAATTCAACAACACAAAAAGCCTTTATAGAAGAGCAGTCTAGGTAAGAATTAAAATGCCAACCAGATTGGCTTGTATGCTATATTAGTTGCCAGACTATGTGCTGCTGGATTGACCCATGTCATTTTGTTACATATTTACTAGGAATCTTCAGCTGCAGAATGTAGAGATCATTGTTGCAGATATTAGCACATTTGAAATGGAGGCATCCTATGACCGAATATTTTCCATTGAAATGTTTGAGGTAAAACTTTCTTCCTGCTACGTGATAAATATCATGTTTGTTCTTGATATGGTTGAAGAATTGGGATCTTCCTCTGACAGCATATGAAGAACTACAAGGATCTTCTGAAGAAGATATCCAGGTGGATGAAACAGGATAGCCTTCTGTTTGTTCATCACTTCTGCCACAAAACATTTGCTTACCACTTTGAGGTGAACCTAATGAAGATTTCATTTTGCTTAATGGCACATCATTCAATTGGCTACTTGGAGCCTTGGACTGGACTAATAGTGCTCTCTTGCCTTTCTCTGATGTAGGTCAAAAATGATGATGACTGGATTACTAGGTACTTCTTCACTGGAGGTACAATGCCTTCAGCAAATCTACTACTTTACTTCCAGGTGATCCCATTACTTTCCCACTGTCAAACTTGTGAATATAAAATATAATCATTCCCTTGTTAATAATCTAACTGCAACAAGGCTTGATGATCTTGTAGTATACTAAGCATGGAGGTGATTCCGAGTTCATCCAACTCACTTGTTAATGGCTTCTTGGTGATGATTTTTGTGCAGGATGATGTTTCCATTGTCAATCACTGGCTTGTCAATGGGAAGCACTATGCAAAAACAAGGTAACTATGAACTCTCTAGTCTCTTTAAGGTTAACAATGGTGCAAAAGCAATTGTGCTTAACTCCTGCCAAAAATACTGAAAATCCCTTTTGAAATTCCTTTTGAACCTCTTTTTCCAAAGTTGCATTGGGATGCTTCAGATACTAAAACAAAGCTGAAAAGTGAAAACCCTTTTGTCTTGCAGTGAAGAGTGGCTGAAAAGAATGGACCAGAATTTGGCTTCCATAAAACCGATAATGGAGTCAACTTATGGAAAGGAATCAGCTGTGAAGTGGACCGCATATTGGCGAACATTCTTCATTTCTGTTGCAGAACTCTTTGGGTATAACAATGGAGAAGAGTGGATGGTTGCTCTTTTCCTATTCAGAAAGAAATGAAGTAATCAAAGCTCCATCTCAGTATGTGCCAATGCCGATGGAAAATAAGTGTATCTTTGTTGTGCAATAATGTTACTGTTGGGATTGTAAAAGCAGAAACCCATGTAATGCACTCTTCAATTTATCAAGATGTTGATTAATAGCTCAGAAAACATACAATCTAGACATGTCTAACGATTTGCTGGTTGAATACAGCAAATTCTAATACAAAATAACCAAACAAATTTGATTTCAGAGAAGGTTGAATACCTATCTTGAACAATCTCAATCTCTATATTTTCTATTTCTCTAATTCATTATGAGACATTAAGACGTACGAAAAAAATGCTACTGAGAAAGACCAGTAGGACCGCCATCAGTTTTGGTTGCACCAACTTCAATGGTGGAATTCACAGGCCCTTCAGCCTCCAAGAAGCGACTCAGCTGTTTATCTTCCAAATGTTCCTTCCCTCCCGATACGAAAACGAAAAAACCCAGAAAATAAATTAGAAACAAATCAGATTTCAGAACGATGATTCCTATAAAAATTTAGGAGAAGGATATGTAGCAAACGTACAGAGAGGCACGCTTTGTACTTCTGCCATTCTGAAACGCAATCCTCTTTGTCCCATTGACCCTTTAAGAACCTCTCTGAATACCACCTGAACATAATAACAATACCCTTTTAGACAAAAAAGAAAAAGAAAAATTGGATTGAAACGTATGTGATTGTGTCTCTGTGTGTTGTAGGATACGAGAGAGTGAGATAAGGGTTTAAGAGGGGGTTTACGGGAATAAAAGAAGACCCTTTACCCATGGAGACGATGATAAAGCAAGAAAGAAATTGAGAAATGACCTGTTGAAGCAATGGTGGTAAGCAGCTCTGAGATTAGCACAAGGTGATGTTGAAGAAGAAGAAGAATAAGAGGGGCTTCTCTTCGTGCTCTTCGTGATCCCCATGTCACAAACCCATCAAAAACTGGCAAGTCCCGAGTTTTTCACTGTCGGATGAAACGTGTTGGGCTGGTTATATTCTCTGCTTGGTTTGGGCCGTTTCATCAGAAATGGGCCAACGGCAAGAAAAGAAGTTTTGGTTGGTTTTAAACTTGCCATTTTTAGTATTTTCATATGAAACAATCTTAAGCATTTGATCTCTTGAATGGTTATGATTAAAAACCTAGTATAATTAGTTAGAAGTATAAAAATTTGGTGGTCTTGTCTTAATAGGATCAGTGGCGGAGCCAGTTCATAATTCTTGGGTGGGCTTATTAATGAGGTATCACCGTATCATTGACTAGAATGTCAAGATATTAAACTATTCCCATTTTGTCCTAATTCAACCTAGAATTGTATGTATTTGAAAAAATTTAAGTGGACTACACATGGGTTAGCCAATCCCCAGCTCCGCCCTTGAATAGGATGAAATAACTAGAGTCAAAATTCAAGGGCGGAGTTAGAGTCAAAGTCGATCATTTGTTATTATAAGAACATGAACAAACCAATACCTTCAAGGCATAGAAACAGTGCATACTAATTAGTTTGACATAGTCTCATACACTCATAGATGCCTTTTGCATTTGCTCCAATTATCTGAGTTACTTAACACTTGACAAAGTAATTAATCTTAGCCAAAATGAGTTAACAAATAAATTAACAGAAGTGCACCACTAAACGAGCTTTGCAGAATGCATGTGAACAACTGTAAGATAAATTATATCGGCACATGCTTCTCCTCATCGCACGCATCACACACATATAATCAATAGGATTTTATGCAAATATATATATTAAATTTATTAATGGTATTCGAAATTGGAAGTTTGGCCAGGCCCATTATGACTTAAGAGGCCTATGGCATTTTTAATTCGGAGCGAACAAAGTTTTGTAACAAATATATATAATAATAATAATTGATATGTTTAAATGAATGAGCATTTGAAGTCAAGCATAAAAAACATAAGACGAGCATTAGAAGTCAAGCTATAAACAAAAGATGTGGAATATAATTCTTATGTAAAAAAAGAGATAGGGAGAATATATAGAAGTTGGTATTGCTAAGAAATCACGTAAAATAGTACAAAACTTTGATTAAAGTAATTATTCGTGTACAACAAGTGATAAAAAGTAATTATTCATATCTGACGGTA
>QANT01000550.1:0-15771 GCA_003254885.1 Purshia tridentata
CTTGAGTTGATAAAAAAAAAAAACCAATTTTCTTGTAGAATTGTGGGGTGTGCTGTCCTAAATTGTATAAGTTGGTCTCTACTCCAATTGGTAATTATTTTTGGATTTAATGCTTAATTTCTTTTCTGGTATCATAACAGGTTCGTCTATATGTGTTAAGTCGAGTGGTCACACGTGCTTCATGTCACTAAATATGAATTCTCCAAGTGTTTGGCTTAAGTGACACATGGATACTGTATATGCGAAAATGTGTAAAAATATAAAATTTATTATCCCACTTTAAATAATTATACAACTGCTTATAAAAGTCTTGAAACCTCTCTCTATTTCCGTTAGTACTTTCACATGATGAGATCGAATGAATTCAAATTCTCTTGTATGTAAGAAAAGGTTCTGATACCTTCTTGTCTAAATCTCTTCCATGATCATTCAGAAATGAGTATTAGACCATAATGTGTTTATTCAGATTAATCATATATCCAGACAATCATATAATTAAATAATCAATCATGTACCTGGCCAAAAAAAGTAATAATCAATCATGTGGTGTGGATTCTTCCAAGTTGATGATAGAGTCGTATAGAAATTTCTGGACTAAAAATCTATGGTCACTATCAGTCTACCAGGGATTGAAAATTCAGAAAACAAAAATTTTCTTAAAATGAAAAAAATGCATTTTGGACAAGTATAGGAAAAAATTTGACCGGAACATGACAAACATGGATCTCGCATTTTAACGTTTGTCTTCATATAAGACTCGTGACTCGTCCCACGCAATTCTACTCCGTGAGTCCATGTGTTCGTTAACAAGGAGAGAACACCTTGAATTTGATTAATCATCATTTTATTTTTGGCCACTAGTACTACTAATCATCATAAGCAACATCGATTTTCAGTTTCATTCCTATATATATGGCCACACAAAACATAATGTTACTTTTTCCTTTTGGGCAAGTCAAAAGTTCATATGGGGCCTAGGTCCAGAACTGAACTAGGTGTCCGTCGTTTTGAAAGAGATACACCCAATTGGACCACGCCCAACATATCTTTGGGCCGGTTAAACTCTGAACGACCCAATTAGCACATTAAGATTAAGACTGTGGAAGGATAGCTTAAGCTGTCGGCATAGGAGTAATGAATGTGGACAGAGATAATAAAGCGATACAAGCTTTGGTGGTACGAAGTACGAAGTATGAATTTATATAAGCTTATAGAGTTATAGTGTGGATTGTGGACCCAGTTCCCAGTTCCCAGTTCTGATGGGAACCCAATCTAAGTGCCAACTAACCAACTATTTATTACAACAATTATAAATACGTAAAAACTCGCTATCGATGAAAACATTACAATTCGATGTGGGTATCCATCAATCATCATCCATCCCACTCCATTTTTAAAATTTGATCTGTAATTAAATCAGAGCTTGGCAAAAACAGGCTTTCTTTTCTGGGTGTGAGCTGAGATTGCCTCAGTTAAATCTTTAGATATCAACATCGCCGAGTTCCATGTTGCAACGTAGTCCAAGCCTTGCTCTAAACTCATCTCCCTACTTCTTAATAACACTGCCTTCGTCCCAACGACTGCCAGTGGAGATTTTGAACCAATTCCTGCCACAAACCAAGCTCTCATTCATTAATACTTATATATACATCAACCACTATGATTGTCACTCTACCCACCAAGAAAATATCATCATAATTGTACGTCGCATTTCCCTAATTTTCAAGGAAACTATCAAATAAAATCAAACTGTTTGTTGATTGATGATTCAAGAAGCATCTTTTATGATCTTTAATAGCCACTGCACTATTCAACAAACCCATCCATGTTCATAAATTGCTATTTTTACAATTTAATTATTTCTAGAAGCTGAAGTAGGTTGAAATGACCAACTTACCCTCGGCGACGACACGTACACCGTTCTCCAACTCCTCCTTGGACCCGAATACTCTAGATACCAGTCCCAACTCCTTGGCCTCCAAACCCGAGAACCTCCGACCCGTAAGCGCCAATTCAAGCGCGTTACCAAACCCTACGATGCTGGGCAGCCTCTGAAGCGTACCGAGGTCGGCCGTAATCGCCAAGTCAACCTCTTTGACCGAAAAGAACGCGTCCTTGCTACAAAATCTTATGTCACAGGCTGTGACGATATCAACCCCGCCGCCGATGCAAGCCCCGTGGATCGATGCGATTACCGGCTTCCGGCACCGCTCGACCGCCGTGATGGCATCCTGCAGGCCCTTGATCTCTCGCCGAAGCTTCTCTCCAGCGCGGCCTCGGTCTCCGGTCACGGACTGCTCGATCGATGTGAGGGTTTTGAGGTCGATTCCTGCGCAGAAGTGGTCTCCGGCGCCGGAGAGGACGATGACGTTGACGTTGGGGTTTTGGTCGAGGGACGAGAGGGCTCTGGGAAATTCGGTGAAGAAGTCGCGTGATAGAGCGTTGCGATGGGTTGGGCGATTCAGGTAGAGGTAGAAGACTGAGGTGTTTGGGTTTTTCTGAACGATTGCTAGGGTTGTGTAGTTCGCCATTTTTGTCTGTCAGTGGCTGAAGAATGAAGACGAGAGAGATAGAGGGAATGAAACAAAGGGAAAGAAGTAAAGATAACAGTGAGGATGTTTACCGAGTAACAACTGTAAATAATTAATTTGAAAAAGTCAAAAAAAAATATATATAAAACGATAAACCAAGGTCCTACCGGGAGTCGAACCCAGGTCGCTGGATTCAAAGTCCAGAGTGCTAACCACTACACCATAGAACCTTGTTGTTTGAAAGCGTCGTTTTTTATATTTAAAACTGTTACGTACATTGCCATCGAAGAGTTGTGTACGAAAGTTGTGAATTGATGGGAGTCCTTCACGTTAAATCAAGGTCTTTACTTGTTTTCTTCATCTATGTTACACAGGCTACTGCTATTGTTTTTTCTTTTTCTAGGCTTGTATATCTAGCTAGCTAGCTAGGTTGAAATCAAAGAGAGTACTATGTGCTATGCTTGCACTGCACGCAATCAATCAAAAGATTTAAATTTTAACATGTTTACATCAAGATGAGCTATAGCGCCTCTGGCTGCAACTCACAAAGACAGATTTTGTGATTTAAATACATTGTGATCGATCATGGGCTACACACTAGAAATTAAAGCTGATTAATTTGACACCAACATGATCAAAGGCTGAAGCTAGATCACGTATATTCCTCAAGATAGCTCATATAGATCGTCATCTTGTACCTTTGCCTTATCTCTTTGCTTGTTATGACATGGTGAACTGACTCCAACCAATAGTAGAAAAAGGGAAGACAAAGTCATCACCTCTAACCTAACCCTACATTTATTTGACTGGTAATCTGAAATGAAATGTCCTAAACATCCAATGATATATATAGAAGAGTCAATTAATTAAATGAAAAATCATATATATCTTCAGTTGACTATATTCGAGACTATCCACACCTATATAAATACTATAACCATCTTGATTCATAAAAAATGTACCACAAGATTTGATTTTGACATGTATATATAACTAGTGAATATATATATATAAAGCTATTTGTACTACATTTTTAATAAATGTGAAACTCATCATTAATCATATATAACTTCATCTCTATATATTCGTACACAACATGGTGGAAAGCTATGGTCATCCCCCAGGTATCAACATTGCAGGAACCTCTCCTATTTCAGTTCTTACATTTTCGGGATTTTAACTGCGGAGCTACTTAATTTTAATTCAATAAAAGTCAAATACAAATTAAACAACTTCTTATTCTAAGGAGATTTTATTAGGGTGCATGTGATGTGGATGTTAATACATAATTTATTTTCATCTATCGAACATCTCTAATTTGTGCAGAGATAAGGACTTGATTTCAACCATGCACAGTATAAAGAGATGAAAATAAATGGGAGAATATTCTTTATGTCTGTCAATATGCATGTAACCCTTCTATTTTTTATCGATAGAAAATGGCAGCAGCTTTTAATATTGATGAGATCACAAATTCAATCATTTTCGTGAATGATCAATCATACCAATATGTGGTAGTACTTCTCGATCTATATATATGCATGAATTTACTTTTTGGTTGACAAAAAAAAAAGAGGGCTATATAATGATGACAATTTGAGAAGGCAATTTCAATTTAATTTTGGGTGTTGAAATATCTAACAAGGTGGATATGTGCTGGCCAACAACATATATGCAATGCAAATATATTGCAAATTCAACATTAAATTTCTATCCGTGATTGCCTTTATATGTATCTTTATTCATCGAATATCGATCGGTCATCGACTCATCCCTTATGATTAATTAAGGAACGAGAGGTGGTAGAACGAAAAACGTTATCATGTTTGATTGAATAACATTAATAGTACTGGTCGCACTAAATGAATGTGTCTATGTCACTGCATTATTGGTCTCTCTGACTCTCTCTCTCTCATCATCAGATAAAAAGCCCAATCATTTCAGAGAGTCCATCACCAATATTTATACGTCATGAAAGCAATTCATTCATTCATTATAATCCGCACCAAAATATTTAGCCTTTTAACTAATTTTAGAGACTTACTTTCTACTGTATTTCCATTTGCATGCCAAGCAATGAAGTCAGAATAGAAAAACAAAATTTACACGAAAACAACGTACGCCATCAAATCAAATCACCTATTCATCACTTACCTTGGAAATGAAAAGGGTCATATCTGCCATCTCTCCCTTTCTCCAAGGCTCCTTTATATCCACCTAGCAATCCCGAATCCCAACCATATAATACAGACAAATAAAGATTAACAACAACATTATTGTTTTCTGGCTCCTCTTTATTTTCATTTTTCTCAATTTGTCCAAACTTTAAAACCAATTCCTGACCCTTCCCACCTCCAATAACCCAAAAAAATGCAATAAAAGCTGAGTAAAAAGCTGAGCTATTTCAACTTCCCAACTTGAAGCACAAAAAAGTCTGTGAGTTAGATCCCCGATACACGAAACCTGTAATTGCATGAAGAGTATAGCACTACCAAACAAACAGCAACAGAATTCAATAAAAATAAAAGCTTGTTGTGTGTGACTTGTGACCAAAAAAATGCAAATTTGCAAATGACAAGTAATTAGGGCTGACGTGGTGAGGCGTGTTTCGTTTTGGGACTGAGCGATGCAGAAACGGCTGAAACCAGCGTTTGGTGTAAAGAGGTCACGTGAGCGATACTCGGGCGGGACACCTTTGCGGTGTGAGAGAGAGTAACGTGGAAAACCTTATTTCTGTTCTAGTTAGAGCCACGCCCTCTCAAGGCGCGTGGATACGTGTTCCATTAAATTTTTTAAATTAAAATAAATTAATGAAAAAAAAACTGAAATACTATTACTATTAATTGTGGTTATGACTTTGGCGTTATCATAATTGCCATCCAAGCAGGGTGATGAGTGCTCTACTTTTGCTCACACGCGACGTTTGGGCACGTGGGGCTTGTGTTTGTGGTTTGAGAGAATGTGTTTAAGGTACACCACCTACTAATGCTCCATCTGTCATGCAACCAAAATGAGTAATTCAATACGCACAAGCCCTTGTTCTCTTTTATTCACTTTATGTGTGTATATAAATAAACAGGCTGCGTAAACCCACAAACCATCCTTGCATATCACTCCAGTTTTTTGCATGAGAATTAAAGGTTTGGGAGAGAAAGAGAGGGAGACAGAGAGCTAGGGTTTCTCACCCAGCTGAGGCCCTTAAGCTACCCATCTTCTTCTTTCCTAGTACTTCCTTTCATTTTCATTTCTTGAGTTCTATTTTCTGTATACAGAGCAGAGATGGCTGTAGTAGCAGATAGTCACCATCCTTGGGCATTCACATTTGGCATCCTAGGTAAAATTCTTTGAAAAATATTACTTCCATAAAATTTTTGAAGCAGGCTGAAATCAACCCACCATAAATCATGGTCAGGTCATTGAATATGGTACAACAAGTTAGCTATACATACTAGCTAGCTGGGTACCAAATTAAAGAGCATGATACATGTGTCATTTTTTTGTGCTATCTCATGAAATTTGTTGAGTGTCACATACTCTTGATTGTCATTGTCATGTTGTGATCAGCTGCTTGTTATGAGTTATGACTCAGTACTAACTTAGTTGGCCCGCATTTGTTATCTAATAGCGGTCATCAACTTGGCCATATTCTAGCTAGTTTCTTCCATATGTTAATGCTTTGAATGATCAGCAACTAAAATTGCGCGCTAGCTAGCGATCCGGAAAAAATTGCGGACATGTCCTGTTTTGTTTTTTCTAAAAACTAAAATTGCGCGCTAGCTAGCGATCCGGAAAAATCTAAATACACCAAGATAGAAAGGATAATTGAGTTTATTAAATTGCGGACATGTCCTGTTTTGTTTTTTCTAAATTCTAGTTAATTTATAGATCAGTGTTTATATTTTTGTAACTTTGTAAATCAATGTTTGTGTGATAACCAACCTTCTCATCATGAAAATGATTATACATGATTATTAAAATTTACCCACATGAATCAACAATTAATATACATGATAAGGAAGCTGCTAGCTAGCTCTAGCAGGGCGCATGTATATTTCATTTTTACAATCATGTATGGTAGTTTGGAAATTCTATTTGAATGACCACTTATATAACTATATATCTAATATTTACAAAGAACTGATCATCTACTACACTTTCTTTTGATGTCAGGTAATATAATCTCGACCTTGGTTTACTTAGCCCCTGTGTAAGTATTTTTTAACTGTCACTTTGTCTCTTACATGATACATGCATACATGTTTTTTTTTTTTTCTAATATAAATCGATATATATAATAGCTAGGGACATAACTTTATTTTATTTTATTTCTCTTTTATTATGGCAGGCCAACATTTTATCGAATTTACAGAAAGAAATCGACAGAAGGTTTCCAATCGTTGCCTTATTTGGTAGCATTGTTTAGTGCGATGCTCTGGTTTTACTATGCGATGCTGAAAAAGAATGCTGTGCTTCTCATCACCATTAACTCATTCGGAAGTGGGATTGAGATTATCTACATCATCATGTACATTGTTTATGCACCAAAGGAGGCCAGGGTAAAAATAAACATATATTTAGTTTTAGATTTTTTTTGGGGCCAAGATTTAAGATGTTTAGGCTAACAGAAATGTACGTGTGAATTACCTGG
Source organism: Purshia tridentata (assembly GCA_003254885.1). NCBI lineage: Eukaryota > Viridiplantae > Streptophyta > Magnoliopsida > Rosales > Rosaceae > Purshia > Purshia tridentata. Next base: position 7,180 of record QANT01000550.1, read on the forward strand.
CCTGTTATATACATGTCTAATTGAGGATTGAAATATTATTTGAGTGCAGAAGTTCACCATCAAACTATTTGGTGCTATGAACATGGGGCTCTTCTCCTTGATCCTTGTCCTTACACACTTTACAGTGAGAAGTGCATACCGTGTCCAAGTTCTTGGATGGATTAATGTTGCCATTTCTGTCAGTGTCTTTGCTGCCCCCTTAAGCATTGTGGTGAGTACGTAATTGAGTACGTAATTATATACTTATTTAAGGACATTTTATGAAATTCACATTTTTTTTTTTTTTGGGTATTATCTCTTAAATAATTTTTGGTTATTCTTCGTTTGTGTACTGCAGGCACAGGTGATCCGAACAAGGAGTGTTGAATTTATGCCATTTATCCTGTCATTTTTCCTAACATTGAGTGCCGTAATGTGGTTTGCCTATGGTCTGTTCCTCAAGGACATATGCGTTGCAGTGAGTAGCTAGTCCTAAAATGACCCAGTGGCGAAATTATAAATATATACCTAATTTATTAATTTCACATAATGAATCATTATTAATAGTCTTTGTTTGTTTGTGTTGGAATGGGTATTACTATAACAGCTCCCAAACGTATTGGGGTTCGTCTTAGGCCTACTTCAGATGCTGCTGTATGCAATATACAGAAACTCCAAAAAGGTGATGATAGATGATGATGATGATGAGAAAAAGCTGCCGGAGCACTTGAAAAACATTGTGATAATTGCAACTTCCGAAGTTCATCCGGTGGATGCTCAACCCTATAAATGTGAAGATGATAACGAAGTGGGCAAAGATGGAAAGGAGCAGGAGCTAATAGAAACAGAGAATCATAAGAAAAGCGTGGTGGATGTGGATGATGCTTCGGTTGATCATGCAGTGTGATCGATCGATATATGCATCTGCACAAAGTGTGTCCTTGTTAATTAGGATGGACCGTCCTTTGATGTGTACCGCGCATGAATGATGTGCAGGCCAAGTGTAGTCTGCATGTCTTGCTCTTCCATCGATGTATACGTAAGATCAGTGGAAAAGCTACAGCTACCGTACACTTGGCTGGCTTCAACTCGTTGTTGTTGTTGTTGTTGTTATTGTCGTATGCGTTATGTCTTTTTCCTTCCATTTCTCTCCAATTCATGACAGAGATCAGGCTAGTTTGGGCCTTTGGTGCAGAGCACTTGTTAATTAATTAGTTACTTAATTCTCCTAATAATTTAATTTCTTTATTAATTAATAATCCAGATGTCAGGTGTTACTTAATGAGCTTAGTTATAAGATGATCAATGATGACGCCAGCTTAATTATAAGATGGAGTTTGTTTGTAGAGCTTGAACACAGATATCTGATTTTTGTCGAACATCACATATTACAACAGAAAATGAAATAAAGCATGTGACAGGTCACTGACTCTGCTGTTAAAAAAATGGACGGATACCATGCTCTGGTGCCTGAGAGGTTAACCGGTATAGATGATTTGTTTTTACTACAATGGGCCTCAACCAGCCCTCTCCTAGTTTTTAAGATTCGAAAAATGCATGCATCATATCATATCGACAAAGAAGTTTGCCTATGGTCAGATTTTCACATTATACGAAGATATGAATCACTGCGAAGTTATTGAATAATATCCAAACGTTATTATGTCAAAACAAGGATAAGAATCAGACACAACCGATTGAAACATACAAAGAAACATGCATGTCAAATACTTGATAAAAATGTGGTTGAAAAGGAGTCGAGTACTGAGTACAGACAAATATATTTTTTGTTTTAATTAAAACACTAGTACAAGAGACAGAAGAATCATATAGCATTACTCAGACGTGTTTACTCTCAAAATTTTAAATACGTCTTGTTCTTTTGTTTTCACTCCATCCCCTAGAAGATAATGTACACTTCCCATTTATGGTTTCTCCTTCTTCTTCTTCTTCTTCTTCATGTTTGGATAAAAGGAAAATAAAAGAAAAGGGTTAAATTAGACAACATGTTGGTGTGTGCACACAACTCCCTTACATTGAGCACCAACAATAAAACAGCTTCTGACATACTTCAACCCATCTGCTGAGAAGAGGAGACGAGTGAAGGTCAAAGATGGTGCATTGAACACTATGGCACTACAAATTAGTGCCATCAAAACTGCCTTGTGCACTCTGTCGTCTTTTCTCTCGCCAATTCTCTCCCCACATCTTGGCCTCAGCAACAGCTCGTTCTCTGTCTAGCATCCTTGCAGTTTCCTTGGGGGAATCATCCTTCTCGGACCCATCTAAATCCCATCTGCGTCCAGATCCTCCCCCTTCCTCATTCCTCAATATCCTTCCACCTCTCTCATCTCTGTTTCTTTTCTCATCCTTCTCTCCAGAACCTCTGTGGCCATGCCCCGAAGCCGTGTTAGGGTCATATGACTGGTTGGCGAGGTAAGAGAGAGCAGTAACCACATCCCCAATGAGAGGACGTGTGGCAGCCTGTTCCTGGATGCACATGGATGCCACAGCAAGAGCTTGGTACAGACCCCGCATTGGATACCGCCCCTGCAGTAGTGGATCTGCCAATTTTGAAAACTTCCTTCGATCATTGAAGAATGGACGCGCCTGCATAGACATAAAATCACTGCCATTCAATTATTTCACAAGCACTGAGCCCATATTTGCCAGACCCAGAAAGCCTGCACAACAAGAAGATAAGTTTTAGGCAACAATGCCACAAAAAACTAAGAGAAAATTACCCATGTGACAAGGTTCTGTTCTCCATGGGGTCGGGTGCTATCAATGGCTTTGCGTCCAGTAATCAGCTCCAAAAAGACTACACCAAAACTGTAGACGTCAGATTTCACTGTCAGTTGGCCAGTCATTGCATACTCTGGAGCACAATAACCGTAAGTGCCCATAACCCTGGTGGACACATGTGACTTGTCTCCAGTGGGACCAAGCTTTGCCAGCCCGAAATCTGAAAGCTTTGGGTGAAATCCTTCTTCCAGTAATATATTGGATGATTTGAAGTCCCTGTAAATAACCGGAGGGTTTGCCTTGTCATGTAGGTACTCCAATCCTTTGGCTGCACCAGCAGCTATTTTCATTCTTGTGTTCCAATCCAATGCTTCCTTATCAGGCGGAAGATCTGCAAATGGATCAGCACACCATTATAGTCAACATTGAAATCACTTGTAAATAACTCTGGTAGGTTACTTGTGAGATGTTATTGAAAAAAGATGAATAAAATACATTCAGGCTTTTAAGTCACCATTACATTGGCGAAAACAAATGGTCCAATAACACAGAAAAACAGAATTTGTGTGCATTGTGCATATCAAATTCATCAAACTTTATGTAGGGATGGTGCCCCCAAGAACAGAAATTGCGTTTACTAATTCTACAATTTACTGAGATATTTGACAACAGAACTCATTCCCAAAATAAGATACTTTTAATGCCATCTGAAATACTTCATATTCACCACTCATTCCAATGCTGTGAATCTACTCATTTAAAAATAAATAAATAATTCAAAGGTTCAAACATCAGTTCTGGCAGAGCGGAAATGTCAGATTTGTAAGATTGAACACTATAAAGTGATTCCATGATCACTATTCACCAGTTGATATTAAGTGAAACGAAAATTAGAAAGGAAAAGTTTTCTAGTTAGAGAAACAGACAAAAAGACAAAAGAGGAGGGGGGGGGGGGACAAAAAGGAAAAGTTACCATGAAGGTGATCTTCCAATGATCCTAAGGGCATAAATTCATAAACAAGAAGCCGCTGATCTCCATCAGCACAGTACCCAATCAGATTCACTAGATTAGGGTGATGCAGAAGACTGAGCATGAGAACCTCAACCAGAAATTCTCTGTTACCCTGAAGTCCGTTCCTATCCAATTGTTTAACAGCAACAATCTGTGAAACCCATAAAGCAAAGTTAGGAATCCAAAATCACCTCAACCATGCCTGGAGTTAATTTGTGGATAATGGTATATAAAGTTTAGTTTTTGAAAGGGGAATTGCATTTCGCAAATTGAGCACTTCTCTTTTCTCCTTGATAGGTCAAATCAAGGTCAAACATTTGAAGTACTAATTTGCAGCCTCACAGCAGATATGTCATATTAAAAATGAATTACAAAATTGGTAGGATAGTTTTGGGACATGTTTTACTGGTTAGGCACATAAAGGACCATTTAAAAATGTCAGAGTGACTCCCCAGTCTAAATATTAATAATACATGACAGACATCATAAGAATTCTCTAACATTGGAGGCTTATATGGGATCAAGAATTATAGCACTCTAAAATGACGATGAAAGTTTAACAACAATGCTTACGACACTGATAAGTCTACAATCCAACACACATTATTGCCTTCTCATCTTATCCTTCATTTTTGTTGAAATAAAAAAAACAAAAGATAGCATTCTTCATTAGAAGTATTTCATATAATTATAGTCTTGACATGGAACAGATCATGCAACAGAAAAGGAATTACCTGACCAGTGGTCTCGAGTCGCCCCTTGTATACACGCCCAAATCCCCCTTCCCCTATGAAAGATTCTGGCCTAAAATTCTTTGTTGCAGCTGCAAGCTCGCGAAAAGTGAAAGTTTGAGCGGCAATTTGGACCCCAGGTAGATCAGGCAATTTGGACCCCAGGTCCCTTCTGGATCCTCCATTGCTTCTTGATCTCAGTTTTTCTGCTCCTGCAAAATACAATCATAAGCAAATTAGTGCAGATCCATTAGTATCATATAATTCCAAAATCGAAGATCCAGCACATTTGCAAGAAATGAAATTCAATGAAACCACAATCCCAATAGAAAAAAAGGGAGCATACATGATCAACTTTGAAATTTTCTAAACCATCAAATTGATCAAATTATGAAAATCTATTTTAGTTCTTAAATTATGAAAACAAGCCACAACTTTGGGCGCCACTGATTACCAATCAGATCGACCTGAGCAACCAAGTCATCATGAGATCTAACTTCACAAAAAAAAGGTACACCCTTTATGAGCTATGTCAAAAATCTGGTGGGGTCTACCTAAAACCCCTCAAATTTAGAGCTCACAAACTTAATGAAATAATCAATCTTGTAGCAATACACAAAAGTAATCAAATGAAACAGGCATATCATCATCAACATGCTCTTCAAAAACGAATGATTCAGAAATACCCAGATCAGATCGAGCAATAAATAACACATTGAAATTACCAAATACTGACCAGAAGGCAATCTGGAAATGTTAGAAGAGACCGTTGGTTGACCCTGCTTTCGATCATCACTTTCCTTCTCGGGATTCAGCTTCTCCTCCTCCCTCGAATCGAAACACGAAAAACAACCCATTTCCCCAAATCCTTATTTAACTCCTTCCCAATCCAACAAATACAAATAAAATAACAAATCCCAGATGTATCCAAAACTCAATCAGTGGCTGGTCTTGCAATCCAAGTTCTACAACAACCCCATCGGAGGCCCATCCAAATTTCTGGGAATCTCTCTCTCTCTCTCTCCGTGAGCGATCAGGCAGATGCAGACGCTATCAAAAGGACAAAGTAAAGGAATCCAAGTTCGCAAACACCAAACGCGATAACAAAGAGAAAGAGAAAGAGGGGTCAGGGGGTGAGAAAATGCTTTGGTGCGTAAGATATTCTGATAATGGGGCAGTGAAACAGAGCGAACCTAAAAGAGCCGGCTTTGTCTTCCACTTCGTTTACATACGCTACTGTACACACACAACAGTACAACACTCCCCTCTCTCTCTCTCCCTCTCTCCCTCTCTCCCTCTATATTTGACCAAAAATAAAAATGGCAACTCTGTAATGTCTGTCTAGATTTTCTCAAAAAGTTGATTTTTAACTGAGAAAGCAAATTTTACTATGATATATTGATATCTGTAGTTTTGGTTTAACGCTGTGGGAGTTGAAAATAATAATCAAAATTTGTGACCGGCTGAGGAACAAGTGGTGCGGGATTCAACCGGTATTAACATAAACGTGTCAATTGGCGGGATTGGCGGATTACACAAAGTAGTATGCTAAACGGGTCTTTCCATACGGACCGGGTCACGGGTTGGCCCCACCCTACGCGGCACCATTCGCGTGCACCCGTTACGTATATACTACTCGCACCAGAGCCAATAACATCATGTTGAACATAATACATTTACTATCAACTTGAGACGATGATACAATGTATTTGTGGATCCATCATTAAACATGCGTTACATATGTATTATATTAGTGTCTAATTTTGTACACGATGATAGCCTTCTTTTTTTTTTTTTTAGGCGGTCAGAGGTATTCAAATTACGCATACTTTTACGAATATCTTCTATGATTCGGTCAAATGAAATTTATCCATGTTAGAACTATAAAAATAAGATATTTACAAAAAATAAATCTCTTATAGCCTAGTCCGGTGAGGAGTCGAACTAGTAACTATTAGGGAGCAAACTGAAGTCTTGATCAATTGAACTATCCTACTGGGTTGATGATAGCATTTTTCCATTAATCACCAATCCTCGATTTCAACTCGAGACCTCAACTTACAAAAGCGAAACTAAGTACAACCATTAGAATAATTAATCATTGATGTATACAATGATTTTGTGTTGTTTCACTCAGTAATTTCTTTCACTTAACAATAATCATTATATTAACATAATAGCTTATATGAGAGATTGTTTTAGAATAGTCATTAAATTAATCAAATAACACATATTTTTATTAACTTAAAAAATCACTCATTCGGTCATTCCTATTTTATTACCCAATAACCCATTTAAAAAAAATTAAAAAACATCACCAAAATCTATTGTATTTATCTTCTTCTTTTTTTGACCCAATCTGTCAACATGTTAAAGTACATATTTTCATAAGTTGTATAATGAAGCTTGTGGATGTTGCATGTTAGATTTTAATTAGTGATAATTGGCCAACAAAAATTGTTCCTAATCATCTTGAGAAGCTAGATTCCATCCTTGATCGTCATCTACATGAGCGAAGGGGGTGTACCTGCAAAGACACTATAATGGCTAAGTTAGCATGAATTCAATATGTTTGCCAATTAAATTCAATCTAATTGCATACCTTGAGATGGTTTAATCTCTGATCTTTATAGGGCTCTTAAGTCTTGGACTCCAAGCCTTATTATTCCATGTTCTTCCTCACTCACCCATGTTCTCCGGCCTATTTGTGGGAGAGAGTCATGGAAAGAATGGTTGTCATACCTCTTTTTTCATAAAAACGTTTGATTCAACTGTTGTAGCTCAGTTATTGACTTTATCAATAACTCTCAGCTTGTAATAGATTTATAGGTCCAATATTATAAGTGTGTTATGGTTAGGCCCAACACCATATGTCTTTTTATGGACTTCTGTTACTCCCGTTTTGGCTCGGTTTTAAGCCCAAGCGATATTAATATTATCGTGTTATTTTTTAAGCCCACACGTATAATCTTATAGTTATAACTTAACATAAAACTAACAACCATACAGTAGCCGAAGTCATTATCTTAGTATAAAACCAAGAGAATAATGTGAGTTATTTAGAAGTTACAAGTTCCTCCATAAACCAACTCCAATATTACTCCCTAGTATTTAATTGTTCTATGGTTCCTATCAAGTTTTATCTTAGTTAATAATTTTTGAATTAATTAACTATGTATTTTTAAACTCACGACTTACTTCAATAAAGGAAAATTAAGTGTCATCCACTTAATTTTTTTTGGCCAAAGTGTCATCCTCAAATGGTAATTGGCACATTTTGACTGTGTTTATGTTGGTAGATTAGTGATCTTAAATTCTTAATTAATATTTCAAAATTTCATCAACAACCAATATGGGAAAAGATATGAAAAATTCACATCATCTACCACGTCATTAACAATTAATTTTTACAACCCTTTCATTTATGCCCATTCAAAAGCAGCGATATGTACAACAATCATATTTATGACTGAATTGAAACTTCTTGCAAAATATGAGGGACATTATTAACCTAAAGTAATGATTAAAAAACATGTAGATTTTATTTCGAAGTATTCACTAAACGTTTCCTTTTTTATTTAAAAATTAGGAAAAATATAGTTTAAAACAAAAAATTAATATATGCCACACGTTTGGCCTGTACATATTCTGGACTGGTTTGTAATGGTACCATGAATGTGATGGCATGATAGAATTATTGCGTGGCACCGACAATATTCCGAAGGAGAACACCCAATTGGGGGGTAATAATTTTCAGACTAGATTCTAAATTTTGATATGCCTATATTTTGTCATGCTGCACAGTGCACACAACTGCCTACAGGGGAAGGTTCCGTTATCATTCATATACTTCAATTTTTTTGGGTATTTTTGGAATTCAGACAGAGACATAAAGCATTTTTAATTTATTTATCAACTTTTTATCTCGAAAATGAAATTCATTTATTTAACCATTTCATCGCAATGCACGCGGAAAGTTGTCCGGTATAAGTATTGTTGCTTGACAGCTGACAAACTCTCAAATTATTGGGCCTTGGCCCACATTAGATTAACCAACTTGGCCCATCCCACTTTTTTGACATCGTAGTAAGTAGGGTGATTTATAGGCCGGTTTAATTTTTTATC
>QANT01000552.1:0-113039 GCA_003254885.1 Purshia tridentata
CAGCTATGCCAGCTCTATACTTGCCTGTAAAAAATCGTAAGTTGCCAAGGGAGTCATAAACGGATGCGCGCTGAGCTAATAGCTCCTCTGATGTCTTCGGAAATGAAAGACTGTGAAGGATATTTTGTATCTCACTAGCTATAAATGTTTTTCTAAACCCAAGTACCACATCGCCAAAAATACATTCAACAGAAGCCCTTATTCCTTCCGAAACTAACAAGGGTTCGGTTGGAGGGGCATCTTGCACCAGTTCAGGTAAAGGATCTTTTTGCATAATCACAAGGGTATCATGTGCAGACGGAGAGCTGGTTGTGGTGTCAAGAAGAAATTCTTTTCCACCGAGAGTGGGTTCGTGACTAAAAGGCCCGGATGTCTCTATGTCATGGGTCTGCTCAAGAATGATTCTGTCCGGAGAATTACCTAAGGACTTAGATGAAACACTATCATGCGAAGTGGTGGTGCCTGCATTGGCCTGATACCTGTCCTCCAGAGAGGGTTTTGAATTTATGTTCTGACTAGTGCATGGAGAAAGTGGTTGCGAGTCCTTTTCATGAGATCTCTTACGTTTTTTAGTAAATGTATGAGAACCTTCATCGTGACAAGGGGTAAATTGTCGTGTCCTAGCCTCATAAAACTTGTCCTCCTCAAAGTACGCAAAGACTGCTTTCCTTTTCGACGCAACAGGATCATGTTTCTTGTTGACAGTAGGGTTACAGTCTTCATTTAGAACCTCAAAAATGTTTCCCACTGATAATCTCAAGTATGGAGCATAAGATTTCATCCACCATCTACAATACCACCATGTGCACTGCCCAATACGAACGGAACAAGGCAAAAGTGCGGAGTGTGTGCTGATCAGCATCTCAAAATGACAGGTAGCCAATCTACCGTCATCCATGAAAGATTCATCTTCTCTTGCATCAAAACTAATTGGGCGATAGTTTACCTCCCTGTGAGTTTTAAAAACAACCCTAGCAGCATTCATATTCATGAGTCTGCCCTTCATACCAGCATATCTGGCCAAGCGTGGATAACAATCAGGAAACTTGTTATCAGCAAAACGTGTATACAGGTTCAGGAAATATTCGCCCAACCATCCAATTACGTAGTGAACTGGTAAACAAGCACCAGACTTACCAGGACCGCGGGGTTCAGTAGCAATTTTCCCAAGACCATGATAAATGTAACCCAACACTGTCGGTGCAAGAGAAATCTTGACCCCATGGGCCATTAAACAAGCCATATAGAAGGTCTCAGGCCTTATTTGTGACCTCTTGGAAGGTAAAACGAACCTGCAAAGCCAAAAGGCAAGAAAAGCAGCAAGGGCACCTTCCTTCAAAATGCTTAAAGGTAGTTCTTGACGACTTCTTTGTGAAGGCCCGCGGTAGAAATGGGACACCCATTGACATTGGTAAACAAAGTTCCCTTTGTGATAAATACACAGTTCAGAATGGATCCTCAAAAGCTCTGCAAGCGTTGTAGGATAATGTTCCTCGGTCGTAAGTTCGTGGTTCTGGGGAATGAATTCCTCATATGATTTTCCCAAAATAGGTAAACCTCCAATAATCTTCAAGTCATATAGAGATATGCTCATCTTGCCAGCTGCATGATGAAGGGTATTCGATAAAGGGCCCCACATGCAGAGGTCAAAAGAATAACGGGAGACTCCCACAGCACCGAATATGTCAACCTTGTGCAGCTTATCCCCAAATACATTCAAGACTTTTCCAGTCCACTCAGAAATACGTTTGTCATAGGTAGCTAGGCCTTTGCAGTTTAAACTATGGTCCCAATCCCTCTTGTCTTTCAGCATTCGGAAAAGGGCAGGATAAAAATCCTCCCCTACAACAATGTCACAATCACCATTAGGCTTGTTGTTTACTTTCGTCAAAGTGTGAGCTTCAAATAAAGGACCATATGCTTGGCAAAGCTTGATGACCCTGTCGTCATTTACATCATGAGGATTAAACGTTAGAAACCCAGAATTCAAACTATCTTTTGAGTACATAACTACATGGTCGCTAGAGGTTGTGGTAGTAAGTCTGATAGAGTTCAAGGATGAAGACCTCATGTACTCTGGACCGCTGGCAAGTATGATTCCATGTTGGTCAAAGGCTCCTTCCTTGGTTATTTGACCACGTGTATCCATTGCCTGGAACAACAATAAACATCAAAATTCAGCTTGACTGTGGCTTATCAAGCATCGCATGCGCAAAGCCCTTGCAGACACAATGCTTGAGGGGGCAACTGTTGAACGAAAAAAAATTTCAAAATATTTAAAAGAAGGATAAGGCTATCTCACCTGTTTATCTCTTGTAGATATCAGAGGCCTAAAAAAAAAAAGGAAGTGAGATAAATAAAAGAACAAATAAACTTAAGGATATTAATCCTTTCAAATTCAAAAAAAAATAAAGATTATCATCATCAGCATTGCAAAATTTAAATGTTGTACTTATCGGTGAAGCCTTTAAGGTCACCTATAAAGAGAGGTGAAAAGCTAGAGAAAAAGAAAAAAGGAGGAAAAAAAAAGCATCGAAGTGCTGAAGAAATATAGAGTCCGGCAGAGGAGAACTTTGATAGGAAGGGCTACTGCAAGATCGTTGATACTCAATTACAAGGTAATGACCCATGACAAAATCAAAATGTCTCTCAAATTTGGGGAGTTCTGATCTGAACTCCCCCACAAAAGAAAATGCTTCCCAAAGGTGGGGGTTCTGATCTGAACCCCCCACAAATCAACTGTATTCTCGGCAACAAAAAAAGAGGGCCAAAAGTGAGAACCAAAATTCACTAGCAAACAAAAAAAGCATTTGGACCTAGAGAAATAAAGAGGATCAGCTCTCTTTCTTCCTCTGCCTTTGTCAGAGTATAAGAATTATTTCTTCTTCATGCTCGCTGAGACCTGCAAGGGGAAAAAATGAAGTTGGCATTTCAGCGGGTACAAGAAAAAGCTGACTATAGCACAATGAAGTGGTAGCATGCACAAATATTAAGTCTTGCTTACTTTTCAACTTCACGTGTTGGAGAGTGCTCACAACTTGCAATAAAGAAAAGGGATGTCCAAGCCTAGTATCCTATTCTCTGCAAAAGAAAGAAAAAAGCATGATTGTCACTTCACCAATTGAAAAGAGAAGGAAAAGTTTCATCAAGTATGATGGGCGTAGAAGCAAAACAAAAGGAAGGATGGCATTTTAAAACACAAAGTAAAAGATGATGATTAAATGCTTTGTCCTTGGCCATCACGTGATGCTATCACCTTTCAAGGTTTGTTGTTTAGATGATATAAAAGGGTGGTCTACATACTCTTTTCCAAAGGACAAGATGAGGAATAGAGACAGACCAAAAGAGAAAAAAAAAAAAAAAGTCACAAACTTGCAAGTGGAGTAGTCACAAGTCGTGTAGCAGTGGGTTGCAGCAATCGTGTTTCTCTTTAAGACCTTCTGTCAGTTTGTAGTTATGGTGCAAAAAAGAAGAAGACCGAGGCTGTGCAGAGAAAGTATCCCATGGGTTAAAATTGCTTCTCCTAATCTAAGTAAAACAAGGATTAATGGATAGTTATGGAGTTTGATTTGAAGTTTGCTGCTAATGTACTTTCAAATCAATCCATAAAAGATCAGAGTCCGAATGCAACAAAAAAAAAAAAAAGGGTGGACTGCTCCACATAGGCCCTGTACTCGCAGCCAACCCAAAAGCTTCTTACTTTGGGGCTTAATTATCATTCAAATTAGGCCTCAAAGCTTGCTAAATCGTGATTGGGCCTCATCAAAAAAAAAAAAAAAGGAGTCAACGTCTCATTCAGTGAGCCCGGATCAAATTTAATTGGGCTTGGCTACAAGTTTAATATGCCCATTATAAAAATATATATGTGTCATTTAACAAATAAATGATACAAATATTTTAATAGGCACATTTCCTCAAATCCAAATTCCAAACTCCAAAATTTAAATCCCAATTCCAAATTCATGGTACAAAACCATCTCTTTCAAATGGTACAAAACCATCTCTCCCAAAATGGCACAAAGCCAACCAAATTTAAGTTTATGTGAACTACATTGGTTTGATTCCGTTTCGGATATGTAGGCAACCTATACTTCAAATTAGGTGCAACCACCATAAATAAAATCCATTCCAAATTGTCCCTATAAATTAATTTTTATGCACAAAATCTTTAAATTCATTTTCTGATTCAAATTCAAGGGCTTTAAACCTCGCCCAAATCACTCAAATTATTTAAATGGGTTACTCGCCTATTTAATTCGAATCCTTGGTTCAACCTAACCAAATTCACTAAACAAATTATCCAAATAAATCTCAATTTTCCAATGGGTCATTTACTCATTGGGGATCCCATATCCAAACACTCACATGATTTCAGTTTTGTCATAATTGGAATCAAAGGGTCTTCTCTTGTACTCTGTACCAAGAGACTGTAATTAAGAGATGCACTCCATCTTGCATGGGTCGTACCCTGAATAATAAAACTCTATTCCCTAAAATGGGTAGAGTGAGATTAAGTTGGGTAACAAACATAAACTATTTATCAATTTTTTTCTTCAACACACCTAAAGTGGTTCCTTAGGGCTAGCACGAAATTGGATTGAGTACGCACCGAACTGATGTTTTCGTGCCTTCTAAACACGAAATGTGCTTCTTTAGGGGAAGAATGCTAATCCTAGCATGTGAAAGTGCTTCCCCATGTCTTTCTTGCCAACTGATAACGTTTTGGTGCAACTTTAACCAAATGGTACGGAGTGCAAGCCGGAATGACTTTTTCGTTCATCCTTAACACCTAAAGTGGTTCTTTAGGGCTAGCACGCTAATTGAGACATTAGACAGTGCTTCCTCATCTCTTTCTTGCCAATCAGGCACGTTTTGGTGCAATTTGGACCAAGTTAGACTGAGCATGCACCGAAATGACGTATTCGTACTTTCTTAGCTCGTAAAGTGGTTCTCCGGGGCTTGAACGGTTATGGAGACATGAGAAAGTGCTTTGCCACATCTTCCTAGCCAAGCGGGAACGTTTTGGTGCAAATGTAATCGAATTGGACTCCGAGTGCACCGAAATGACGTTTTCGTGCATTCTTGAGGCCTCAAGTGGTTCCTGAGGGTTAGCACGCTAATATCGAGACATGAGAAAGTGCTTCCTCACGTCTTTCTTGCCAACCAACAAAATTTTGGTGCAATTTTGACGAATTTGGATTGAGTACGCACCGAAATGACGCTTTCGTGCATTCTTAACACCTCAAGTGGTTCTTTAGGGCTGGCACGCTAATCGAGACGTGAGAACATTCGTCCTCATGTCCTTCTTATCAACCGGGCACGTTTTGATGCAATTTAGATAAAAATAGACTGAGTATATCCACTGAAATGAGGTTTTAGTTCCTTCTTAACATGAAATGTGCTTTTTGAGGGTTAGAACGTTAATCCAAGCATGAGAACGTGCGTCTTGCCAACCGAGCACGTTTTGGCGCAACTTTAGCCATGTCGCACACAGTGTGCACCGAAATGACGTTCCACGCATTCTGAACACCTAAAGTGGCTCATTTGGGCTAGAACGCTAATGCAAACAAGAGAAAGTGCATCCTCGTGTCTTTATTGCCAACAGGGGACGTTTTGGTGCAATTGAAACCAAATTAGGTTGAGTAGGCCCCGAAATGATGTCTTCGTGCGTTCTTAACAAAAGCAAGTGCTTCTTGAGGGCGAGAACGCTAATCCAAGAATGAGAAAGTGCTTCCCCACATCTTTCCTGCCAACTGGGCACGTTTTGGTGGAAATTGCACGAAATTGGATTGAGTACGCACCGAACTGATGTTTTCGTGCCTTCTAAACACGAAATGTGCTTCTTTAGGGGTAGAATACTAATCCAAGCATGTGAAAGTGCTTCCCCATGTCTTTCTTGCCAACCGATAACGTTTTGGTGCAACTTTAACCAAATGGTACTGAGTGCGCACTGGACTAACGTTTTCGTTCACACTTAACACCTAAAGTGGTTCTTTAGGGCTAACACGCTAATCGAGACATTAGAGACTGCTTCCTCATCTCTTTCTTGCCAATCGGGCACGTTTTGGTGCAATTTGGACCAAGTTAGACTAAGGATGCACCGAAATGACGTATCCGTGCATTCTAAGCACCTAAGGTGGTTCTTCAGGGCTTGAACGGTTATGGAGACATGAGAAAGTGCTTTCCCACGTCTTCCTGGCCACGCGGGAACGTTTTGGTGCAACTTTAATCGAATTGGACTCCGTGTGCACCGAAATGACGTTTTCGTGCATTCTTTAGGCCTCAAGTGGTTCCTGAGGGTTAACACGCTAATATCGAGACATGAGAAAGTGCTTCCTCACGTCTTTCTTGCCAACCATGAAAGTTTTGGTGCAATTTGGACGAATTTGGACTGAGTATGCACCGAAATGACGCTTTCGTGCATCCTTAACACCTAAAGTGGTTCTTTAGGGCTAGCACGCTAATCGAGACATGAGAACGTGCGTCCTCATGTCCTTCTTGCCAACCGGGCACGTTTTGATGCAATTTAGAAGAAAGTAGACTGAGTATGCACTGAAATGAGGTTTTAGTTCCTTCTTAACAGGAAATGTGCTTCTTGAGGGCTAGAACGTTAATCCAAGCATGAGAACGTGCGTCTTGTCAACCGAGCACGTTTTGGCACAACTTTAGTCAAGTTGTACACAGTGTGCACCGAAATGACGTTCCACGCATTTGGAACACCTCAAGTGGCTCATTTAGGCTAGGATGCTAATCCAAACAAGAGAAAGTGGTTCCTCGTGTCATTATTGCCAACCGGGGACGTTTTGGTGCAATTGAAACGAAATTAGGTTGAGTAGGCACCGAAAGGATGTCTTCGTGCGTTCTTAATTAAAGCATGTGCTTCTTGAGGGCGAGAACGCTAATCCAAGAATGAGAAAGTGCTTCCCCACAGCTTTCTTGCCAACCGGGCACGTTTTGGTGGAAATTGCACGAAATTGGATTGAGTACGCACCGAACTGATGTTTTCGTGCCTTCTAAACACGAAATGTGCTTCTTTAGGGGTAGAATGCTAATCCAGGCATGATAAAGTGCTTCCCCATGTCTTTCTTGCCAACCGATTACGTTTTGGTGCAACTTTAACCAAATGGTACGGAGTGCGCACCGGAATGACGTTTTCGTTCATCCTGAACACCTAAAGTGGTTCTTTAGGGCTAACACGCTAATTGAGACATTAGAGAGTGCTTCCTCATCTCTTTCTTGCCAATCGGGCACGTTTTGGTGCAATTTGTACCAAGTTAGACTGAGCATGCACCGAAATGACGTATTCGTGCATTCTTAGCACCTAAGGTGGTTCTTCGGGGCTTGAACGGTTTTGGAGACATGAGAAAGTACTTTCCCACGTCTTCCTGGCCAAGGGGGGAACGGTTTGGTGCAACATTAATTGATTGGGACTCCGTGTGCACCGAAATGACGTTTTTGTGCATTCTTTAGGCCTCAAGTGGTTCCTGAGGGTTAGCACGTTAATTTCGAGACATGAGAAAGTGCTTCCTCACGTCTTTCTTGCCAACCAAGAAAGTTTTGGTGCAATTTGGACGAATTTGGACTGAGTATGCACCGAATGTCGCTTTCGTGCATTATTAACACCTAGAGTGGTTCTTTAGGGCTGGCACGCTAATCGA
The DNA here is from genome assembly GCA_003254885.1 of Purshia tridentata. Lineage (NCBI taxonomy): Eukaryota > Viridiplantae > Streptophyta > Magnoliopsida > Rosales > Rosaceae > Purshia > Purshia tridentata. Next base: position 7,659 of record QANT01000552.1, read on the forward strand.
GACATTAGAACGTGCGTCCTCATGTCCTTCTTGCCAACCGAGCACGTTTTCATGTTATTTACACGAAAGTAGACTGAGTATGCACTGAAATGAGGTTTTAGTTCCTTCTTAACACGAAATGTACTTCTTGAGGGCTAGAACGTTAATCCAAACATGAGAACGTGCGTCTTGCCAACCGAGCACGTTTTGGTGCAACTTTAGCCAAGATGTACACAGTGTGCACCGAAATGACGTTCCACGCATTCTAAACACCTAAAGTGGCTCTTTGGGGTAGAATGCTAATCCAAACAAGAGAAAGTGCTTGCTCGTGTCTTTATTGCCAACTGGGGACGTTTTGGTGCAATTGAAACGAAATTAGGTTGAGTTGGCACCGAAATGTTGTCTTTGTGCGCTCTTAACAAAAGCATGTACTTCTTGAGGGCGAGAACGCTAATCCAAGAATGAGAAAGTGCTTCCCCACATCTTTCTTGCCAACCGGGCACGTTTTGGTGGAAATTGCACGAAATTGGATTGAGTACGTACCTAATTGATGTTTTCGTGCCTTCTAAACACGAAATGTTCTTCTTTATGGGTAGAATGCTAATCCAGGCATGAGAAAGTGCTTCCCCATGTCTTTCTTACCAACCGATAACGTTTTGGTGTACCTTTAACCAAATTGTACGGAGTGCGCACCGAATAACGTTTTCGTTCATTCCTAACACCCAAAGTGGTTCTATAGGGCTAGCACGCTAATCGAGACATTAGAGAGTACTTGCTCACCTCATTCTTGCCAATCGGGCACGTTTTGGTGCAGTTTGGACCAAGTTAGACTGAGTGTGCACCAAAATGACGTATTCGTGCACTCTTAGCACCTAAAGTTGTTCTTTGGGGCTTGGACGCTCATCTAGACATGATACAGTGCTTCCCCATGTCTTTCTTTCCAACGGGGAACGTTTTGGTGCAACTTTAATCGAATTGGACTCAGTGTGCGCCGAAACGACGTTTTTGTGCATTCTTAAGACCGCATGTGGTTCCTTAGGGTCAGCACGCAAATATCGAGACATGAGAAAGTGCTTCCTTATGTCTTCCTCGCCCACCAAGGAAGTTTTGGTGCAATTTCGACGAATTTGGACTTAGTCCGCTCCGAAATGATGTTTTCGTGCATTCTTAACACCTAAACTATTTCTTTAGGGCTGGCACGCTAATCGAGACATGGAAACGTGCGTCCTCATGTCCTTCTTGCCAACCGGGCACGTTTTGATGCAAGTTAGACAAAAGTAGACGGAGTGTGCACTGAAATGAGGTTTTAGTTCCTTCTTCACACGAAATGCGCTTCTTGAGGGCTAGAACGTTTTTTTTTTTTGGTAAATAAAAGAATCAATAAAAGAAAATGAATCTACAGAATAAAAGGGGCATGCCCCAGGAAACCGAACAACACCACAAACAGCAAGGTAGCCAACTAGACTAGCCAACCCGCAAAAGAAAGGCAAAAACAATGGAGAGCGAAAGCCCTCACAAAAACAAACTACCCCATCCGCACCAAACAGCCCACGGACGGGGAACCACACTTAGACCACTACTCTCACTTTTCTCCCAATTGCCACTCCCTAGGGATCGAGTACATGGTGGGGGAGAAAGAAGCAAGCCTACAATGGATTGAATTCACAATCACCTTTAGCAAGGAGGTTGGGTTTACAGCTTCCTCTTTGAAAATGCTATTGTTTCTTTCCCTCCAAATAGCATAAACTGCAGTAGCCAAACAAAGCTTCAGGATAATGGTCTTTATGTGCTTCCCTTTCCACGAACTAGCTGCACATCTAACCAACACGAGCCACGACGTAGGAATGGGCGGTGCACCACACTTGGACATCAAATCGGTCCAAATATGCTTACTGTACGGGCAGTCAAAGAAAAGATGCGAATGAGTCTCCATCTCTCTCTTACAAAGAACACAAGTCATGTCGATAGAGGGCTTGTAAACATGGATGCGATCAGCGGTGGCAAGTCTCTCTCGAATGGCCAGCCAAAGGACAAAACTCATATGAGGGATGTTGTTGCTAAACCACACAAGCTTGTACCACGGAACCTTAGGCGCACGATATCTCAAGCTCTCCCAGGTAGACGCAGCCATGTACATACCAGAGGAGGAAGGCAGCCACACAATGGAATCATCCCTATTAATATTAGGGTTATAGGAAGACATAAGGTGCTTGATCTCCAAGAGCTCGGGGGAACTAGAGGCCAGCCACTCCCATACATCATTGGAGACAATTGCACTTACCTTGGCATTAGCTGTGAGCCCCGAATCATACACCACCCGCTCACCCCAAGCCAAAACAATAGGGCCCCTGGGATGCCAATTGTCAGACCACAAGGCTGTTCTATCACCATTCCCAATCTTGTGAAGGATCCGGGGCCGAGCCAAGGGGCGGAGCTTGAGAATCTTCCTCCAATTCCAAGAGCAAATTTACGGGGGTTTGATCTCCCAAATGTTCCTCACCTTGATATGGTAGGCATTAACCCACTTGGTCCACATGTTATCCACACCATAGATGAGCTGCCAGAGGTGCCTCAACATAAGAGCCTTGTTCCAAATAGGCAAGGCTTTGATACCTAAACCACCCTCTCTTTTCGGCTTGCACACACTATCCCAAGCCACCTTAGCACCGTTGCCACTAACTTCCGATCCAGTCCAAAGAAAGGCCCCAATCTTTTGCTCTATGTTGAGGAGAACCTTCTTTGAAAGCATAATGTGGCTAGCCCAAAAAATGTGCATACTAGAGAGCACCGAAATGATGAGTTGTAGCCGCCCAGCAAAGGAGAGGAACTTGTTGCGCCAAGAGTTTATTCGGGTAGCCACATTGTCAACAAGGCTCACACAATCTCTAATCTGAAGCTTGGTTGAGATAATGGGGATGCCAAGGTACCTAATCAGAAGAATGCCCACTTTAAACTCAAGGCATGCATCAATTTGGGGCTGGATGCTAGAATGAACTCTCGAAGTGAACAGATTGCTCTTGAGGGGATTGGCTTTAAGGCCCAAGAGCATATAGAAGTCATCCAAGGCCTCCTTGAGAGTGCGGACAGAAGGTAGGTCGCCCCGACAAAGCATGATGAGATCGTTCGCAAAGCATAAATGAGTCAACTTCACCTTGTCGCATTTCCAATGGTATCTGAATTGCTGGTTGTTGCTAACTTTGAGCGCAATAATCTTAGTCAAGACTTCCATAACAATGACAAAGAGATATGGAGACATAGGGTCACCTTGACGGATGCCACGAGTGCTTTGAAAGAAACCGGCAAGCACCCCATTGACACATATAGAGAATCTAAGAGTGGTCAAGCAAGCTTGTATCCATTGAATCATGATGTTAGGGAACTTAAGGGCAGCAAGGGTTTCGAGAAGGAAACTCCAATCCACCATATCATAGGCCTTCATAATATCCACTTTAAGGGCACAACGAGGGTGAACACTTGTCTTGTGATAATCGCGAAGAAGCTCCTGAACCAAGAGGATGTTATCACCTATCCTTCGCCCTGCCACAAAAGCCGTTTGGTTAGGCCTAATGATAGAGGGCAGCACCCCTTTGATTCGGTTTGCAATGACCTTAGCAATGATCTTGTAAATAGTGTTGCAGCAAGATATGGGCCGAAAGTCACATAACTTGGTGGCATTGGGCACTTTGGGAATAAGTGTGACCGAGGTTGCATTACACTCTCGTAGGAGGTGACCTGTAGTGAAGAATTCCAGAATAGCAGCTATGATGTCCCCGCCAATGATATGCCACGTTACTTGGTAGAAGTGAGCATTAAACCCATCAGGACCAGGAGCCTTGTTGGGGTTCATAGTGAAACAAGCCTCCTTGATCTCCTCCGCCGTGACTAAGAGACCAAGGGAAGAGGCTTGGGCATCTGAAAGAGTAGTAGAAATCACATCTCTAGGAGTAGTGTCGCTGCCCTTGCTAGATAAACTAGGAGCACACCAAAGATTCTCGTAAAAGTTGACCACCTCCTCTCTAACATTATCATACCCTTCAACAACCGTGCCATCATCCCTATGGATAGTTGTGATCTTGTTCATGTTCCTCCTCCCCAAAGTGGACTTAAAGAAAAAGGCCGAGTTCCTATCCCCTTCCTTTAGCCATATCATGCGGGACTTTTGCTTGTTAAAGAGCTCTTCCTCCTCAATAGCCTTGACATAAACCAAGACCAGCACTTTCTCCCTACTCCTTAGAGCAATATCGCACGGGTTAGATTCCAAGGCTCTTTGACAATCCGAAAGGTTCAGCTTGGCAATGGCAGCATTATTGACCACATTTCCCACCCTTTCTTTGTTTAGCTTCTTCAATTCCTCTTTAACTAGCTTGAGCTTCTTAGACACTTGGAATTGGATAGTCCCATCCACGATCGTTTGCCAACACCGAGTAACAAGGGGAAGAAATTCATCTCTTTTGGACATGAAATTAAAAAACTTGAAGGGGCACTTTCTAGTTCGGCAAGAGATCCCTAGATTGACCATGCATGGGCTGTGGTCCGAAATCCCCGGAATAAGGAAATCAGCCCCCGAATTGGTAAACTTCGAAATCCAAGTTTCATTGACCATCACTCTATCCAGCTTCTTAGAAACACAATTCAAGGTGTGTCGTTTATCACTCCAAGTGTATAAGGCACCTGTAAATCGGAGATCGTCAGCTTCAATATCATCAATACACTTCTAAAAATCCATCATAGCACTAGTAGTAGCATTTGATCCCCCCACAATCTCTAAGGAAGATCTCGCCACATTTTAGTCCCCCAAAATCACCCACGGCTGATTTGTGACACAAGAAGCAAAGTCACCTAACTCCCTCCACAAACACTTTCGGAGAGCATTATCATTTGAGCCATACACAAAGGAAGCAAAGAATTCAACCTTGCATTCAATATGGGTAACCCTAAAGTTGATCACTTGGTCCAATTCATTCAACTTAACAAGGCTGAAAGCACTAGGGTTCCATGCAACCCAAATCCTACCACGATCACTCGACGCATAGTTATCCTCTACACTCCAATTTGGAAAAATAGAGTTAGAAACAAAAACTTTATTACACTTGCACACCCTTGTCTCCACAATGCCAATAAGGGCCACCTGGTTATCATTCACAAAATTCCACATCTCAGCTTGCTTAGGGGGAGAATTGAAGCCCCTAATGTTCCAACAAGCAACCCTGATCATTGAGAACGTTTAGGAGATGCGCCGGGGCTGGAAATGCCCATCTTATGCATTTCTTCTTCATCTTCTTCTTGTACTTGTTGCTTGAAAATGTCTCTTCTCCCACTAGAACACCATCAATATTCTTCCCAAGTATCTTGCTCGGCCAAAGAGACGTGTCGGGGGAAGTCATGCTGGGCTCAATATCATTAGTCGTGTCCCTCTCCACCTCAAGAACATTAAAGGAATTAAAAGAGGTTATCACAGGGGCTGGGGAGAGAGGTTCGCTCTCCTCATGGATTGCACAAGAGGTGCCAGCACCTTTGAAGTTGTGAACAGCCCCAATCACCTCAATCAGATTGATAATGGGACTCCAGCCACCCTTGCCCTTATCCCCATCTGCTCGGCCACTCCCTAATCTTGTATCAACCCTTTTATCCTCCATTCTAGCCTTGGGGGCTAAAATTCTTTAGTCTGAGCAATAGCATCTGCTGCCCCCTTCTTAACCCACACCATTGGTTTGTAATTTGGGGTGCAGCTACCTGTTATGTGTCCGAAGGATTTACACAAAGTGCACACCATCGGTTTCTATTGATACTCAACCTTGATCTCCAAAAATTTAGGGGAGGTACCCTCCTCATCTTCACCATTCAACACCAGGAAAAAAGAGTCTATCAAATCTGCCGAAGCCTCCACTTCCACACAAACCCTAGCATAAGAGATCCTTTTGTGATTTTCGGTGAGGCTATCTGCATATAGGGGCCTTCCCACTGCACTAGCAATGTACCTCAGCCCATTTGCTGTCCAAAACTCATGGGGAACATTGTAGAACTTTGCCCAAATTGGGACCCTAGAGTGGGACTCCTTAGTGAGAATAAGACTTTGCTGCCATTTCTTTAAGAATAGAGGCTTACATGCAAATAGCCATTGACCAGCCTCAAAAATTTTTGAACAATCTTCAACCTACAGAACTTGAAGAAAAAAAACCCACTATCATTGGCCAATACCTCAACTAGCCCCTTGTGTCCCCACACTCTCATCGCAATGGATTTTACCGCTGTGAAATGAAGCTTCTTCTCCAACATATAACCCACTAAACAGTTTTCCCATTGCTTGCAGCCCTCTGCCGCCACATGGGATGGTGGAGACACCACTCTCCGGTTGCCTTCCAAAGTTGGCTGATGAAACTTGAGCTTCATGGGCACATGGGGGGGATTCCAAGCCCCACTCACAGCTTGGCTATAATTTCTGGGCTGCTTAGGCACAATTTGGGAGGTGGTAATGGGGGGTACGGTTTGGGAAGGGGGTTTCGGGTTCTAATCATTTTTTGGGCAAAGGGAATCAGCTGGAGTAGGGGACAGGAGAAGGGAAACGAAATTTCCTTAAACAAGAATAAATTGTGGTCAGGTTCTTTATCCAAAAACAAAGAATTACCCAAAAACAAAGAATTACCATTTTGGGAGGGACATGGCAGGGGTGTATTGGGGGTGCAGTTAGCCAAAGTGGTGTGACCCCCCATGTTTGGCTGCTTTTCATGCATGTGAAGCAAGGAGGTGGCCCTAACTGTCAGAAAGTCATGTCCCATGCAGCTGGCTGGTGCAGCAACCAAGGGGCGCATGTGACCAGCAGGGGCTGACTTCTTTGCCTGCTCCAGCTCTCTAGTAACCAATGGGTTATTGCCCGATGGAAAATGAGGAGTACCTTGTTCAATCTGAAGTTGTGGAGACTCCTCCTCCATTGCACTAACTTGCAAACTCAGAGCAGCCATGGGGTTCATACTATAAAGCTCACAAAGAAGATTTAAGGGGGGGTAAGACGTTGGGGGAGGACTTGAAGAAGGGTTGGGGGGGGGGGGGNTAGGGGCAAGGAAGGCTACTGAAGACAACTCTAAAGCAGGGGTTTGAAGGTAGAGGAAGACGAATAAGAAATTAAGGTAGAGGGCAGCGAAAGAGGATTTAAAGGGGTAGGGGAAGGTAGGGGGCATTGTGTCATGGTGGGAGGCAACTCAGATGCTAAAAGAGATATAGGACTGGTCAGAATCAAGGTTTAGGGGGCGAAAGGTGGGATTCTGGTAGGGGGCAGCAAGGAGGATTCCAGAGAGAAGGAGGAGCATCTCCCTCTAGTAATTAGCGAAATGACATTTTTGAGGGCTAGAATGTTAATCCAAGCATGAGAACGTGCTTCTTGCCAACCATGCACGTTTTGGTGCAACTTTAACCAAGTCGTGCACAGTGTGCACCAAAAATGACATTCCACGCATTCTTAACACCTAAACTGGTTCATTGGGGCTAGAACGCTAATCCAAACAAGAGAAAGTGCTTCCTCATATCCTTATTGCCAACCGGGGACGTTATGGTGCAATTGAAACGAAATTCGGTTGAGGAGGCACCGAAATGGGGTTTTCGTGCGTTCTTATCAACAGCATGCGCTTCTTGAGGGCTAGAACGCTAATCCAAGAATGAGAAAGCACTTCCCCACATCTTTCTTGCCAACCGAGCACATTTTGGTGGAAATTGCACGAAATTGGATTGAGTACGCACCGAAATAAAGTTTTCGTGCCTTCTAAACACCAAATGTGCTTCTCTAGGCCTAGAATGCTAATCCAAGCGTGAGAAAGTGCTTCCCCATGTCTTTCTTGCCAACCGATAACGTTTTGGTGCAACTTTAACCAAATTGTAAAGAGTGTGCACCGAAATGACGTCTTCGATCATTCCTAACACCCAAACTGGTTCTTTAGGGCTAGCACGCTAATCAAGACATTAGAGAGTGCTTCCTCACCTCTTTCTTGCCAATCGGGCACTTTTTGGTGCAATTTGGACCAAGTTAGACTGAGTATGCACTGAAATGACGTATTCGTGCACTCGTAGCACCTAAAGTTGTTCTTTGGGGCTTGAACGCTCATCGACACATGAGAGAGTGCTTCCCCAAGTCTTTCTTTCCAACAGGGAACGTTTTGGTGCAACTTTAATCGAATTGGACTCAGTGTGCGCCGAAACGACGTTTTCGTGCATTCTTAAGACCTCAAGTGGTTGCTTAGGGTTAGCACGCAAATATCGAGACATGAGAAAGTGCTTCCTTATGTCTTTCTTGCCTACCAAGGAACTTTTGGTGCAATTTGGACGAATTTGGACTGAGTACGCACTGAAATGATGTTTTCGTGCATTCTTAGCACCTCAAGTGGTTCTTCAGGGTTGGCACGCTAATCGAGACATGGGAACGTGCGTCCTCATGTCCTTTTTGCCAACCGGGCACATTTTGATGCAATTTAGATGATTTCGTGCATTCTTAAGACCTCAAGTGGTTGCTTATGGTTAGCACGCAAATATCGAGACATGAGAAAGTGCTTCCTTATGTCTTTCTTGCCTACCAAGGAACTTTTGGTGCAATTTGGACGAATTTGGACTGAGTACGCACTGAAATGATGTTTTCGTGCATTCTTAGCACCTCAAGTGGTTCTTCAGGGCTGGCACGCTAATCGAGACATGGGAACGTGCGTCCTCATGTCCTTCTTGCCAACCGGGCACATTTTGATGCAATTTAGATGAAAGTAGACCAAGTGTGCACTAAAATGAGGTTTTAGTTCTTTCTTGACACGAAATGCACTTCTTGAGTGCTAGAACGTTAATCCAAGCATGAGAACGTGCTTCTTGCGAACCGCGCACATTTTGGTGCAACTTTAACTAAGTCGTGCACAGTGTGCACCGAAATTACGTTCCACGCATTCTTAACACCTGAACTGGTTCGTTGCGGCTAGAACCCTAATCCAAACAATAGAAAATGCTTCCTCATGTCCTTGTTGCCAACCGGGGACGTTTTGGTGCAATTGAAACGAAATTGGGTGGAGGAGGCACCGAAATAGGGTTTCCGTGCGTTCTTATCAAAAGCATGCGCTTCTTGAGGGCTAGAACGCTATTCCAAGAATGAGAAAACGCTTCCCCACATCTTTCCTGCAAACCAGGCACGTTTTGGTGGAAATTGCACGAAATTGGATTGAGTACGCACCGAAATAATGTTTTCATGCCTTCTAAACACGAAATGTGCTTTTTTAGGGCTAGAATGCTGATCCAAGCGTTAGAAAGTGCTTCCCCATGTCTTTCTTGCCAACCGATAACGTTTTGGTGCAACTTTAACCAAATTGTACAGAGTGCGGACCGAAATGACGTCTTTGTTCATTCCTAACACCCAAAGTAGTTCTTTAGGGCTAGCACGCTAATCGAGACATTAGAGAGTGCTTCCTCACCTCTTTCTTGCCAATCGGGCACATTTTGGTGCAATTTGGACCAATTTAGATTAAGTATGCACCGAAATGACGTATTCGTGCACTCTTAGCACCTAAAGTTGTTCTTTGGGGCTTGAATGCTCATCGAGAGATGAGAGAGTCGTTCCCCATGTCTTTCTTTCGAACGGGGAACGGTTTGGCGCAACTTTAATCGAATTGGACTCAGTGTGCGCCGAAACGACGTTTTCTTGCATTCTTAATACCTCAAGTGGTTCCTTAGGGTTAGCACGCAAATATCGAGACATGAGAAAGTGCTTCCTTATGTCTTTCTTGCCCACCAAGGAAGTTTTGGTGCAATTTGGACGAATTTGGACTGAGTACGCACTGAAATGATGTTTTCGTGCATTCTTAGCTCCTCAAGTGGTTCTTCAGGGCTGGCACGCTAATCGAGACATGGGAACGTGCGTCCTCATGTCCTTCTTGCCAACCGGGCACGTTTTGATGCAATTTAAGTGAAAGTAGACTGAGTGTGCACTGAAATGAGGTTTTAGAATCTTCATAACACGAAATGCGCTTCTTGAGGGCTCGAACGTTAATCCAAGCATGAGAACGTGCTTCTTGCCAACCCCGCACGTTTTGGTGCAACGTTAACCAAGTCATGCACAGTGTGCACCGAAATGACGTTCCACGCATTCTTAACACCTAAACTGGTTCGTTGGGGCTTGAACGCTAATCCAAACAAGAGAAAGTGCTTCCTCATATCCTTATTGCCAACCGGGGACGTTATGGTGTAATTGAAACGAAATTGGTTTGAGGAGGCACCGAAATGGGGTTTTCATGCGTTCTTATCAACAGCATGCGCTTTTTGAGGACTAGAACGCTAATCGAAGAATGCGCAAGCGCTTCCCCACATCTTTCCTGCCAACCGGGCACGTTTTGGTGGAAATTGCACGAAATTGGATTGAGTACGCACCGAAATAAAGTTTTAGTGCCTTCTAAACACGAAATGTGCTTCTTTAGGGTTAGAATGCTAATCCAATCGTGAGAAAGTGCTTCCCCATGTCTTTCTTGCCAACCGGTAACGTTTTGGTACACCTTTAACCAAATTGTACAGAGTGCGCACCGAAATGACGTCTTCGTTCATTCCTAACACCCAAAATGGTTCTTTAGGGCTAGCACGCTAATCGAGACATTACAGAGTGCTTCCTCACCCCTTTCTTGCCAATCGGGCACATTTTGGTGCAATTTGGATCAAGTTAGACTGAGTATTCACCGAAATGACATATTCGTGCACTCTTAAGACCTAAAGTTGTTCTTTGGAGCTTGAATGCTCATCGAGACATGAGAGAGTGCTTCCCCATGTCTTTCTTTCCAACGGGGACCGTTTTGGTGCAAATTTAATCGAATTGGAATCAGTGTGCGTCGAAATGACGTTTTCGTGCATTCTTAAGACCTCAAGTGGTTCCTTATGGTTAGCACGCTATTATCTAGACACAAGAAAGTGCTTCCTTATGTCTTTCTTGCCCACCAAGGAAGTTTTGGTGCAATTTGGACGAATTTGGACTGAGTACGCACCGAAATGATGTTTTCGTGCATTCTTAACACCTAAAGTGGTTCTTTGGGGCTGGCACGCTAATCGAGACATGAGAACGTGCGTCCTCATGTCCTTCTTGCCAACGAGGCACGTTTTGATGCAATTTAGACAAAAGTAGACTAAGTGTGCACTGAAATGAAGTTTTAGTTCCTTCTTAACACTAAATGCCCTTCTTCAGGGCAAGAAGGTTCATCCAACCATGAGAACATGCCTCTTTCCCATTGCGCAAGTTTTGGTGCACCTTTAGCCAAGTCGTGTACAGTGTGCACCGAAATGACGTTTCATGCATTCTTAACACCTAAACTAGTTTGTTGGGGCTAGAATGCTAATCCTAACATGAGAAAGTGCTTCCTCATGTCCTTATTGCCAACCGGGGACCTTTTAGCGCAATTGAAACGAAATTGGGTTGAGGAGGCATCGAAATGCGGTTTTCGTGCGCTCTTATCAAAAGCATGCACTTCTTGAGGGCTAGAACGCTCATCCAAGAATGAGAAAGTGCTTCCCCACATCTTTCTTGCCAATCGGGGCACAGTTTGGCAAAAATATCACGAAATTGTATTGAGTATGCACCGAAATGATGTTTTCGTGCCTTCTAAACAGAAAATGTGCTTCTTTAGGGCTAGAATGCCAATCCAAGCATGAGTAAGTGCTTCCCCATGTCTTTGTTGTCAATCGATAACGTTTTGGTGCAACTTTAACTAAATTGTATAGACTGCGCACTGAAATGACGTCTTCGTTCATTCCTAACAACCAAAGTGGTTCTTTAGGGCTAGACTTTAGAGAGTGCTTCCTCACCTCTTTCTTGCCAATCGGGCACATTTTGGTGCAATTTGGACCATGTTAGACTGAGTATGCACCAAAATGACGTATTTGTGCACTCTTAACACCTAAAGTTGTTCTTTGGGGCTTGAAGCTCATCGAGAGATGAGAGATTTCTTCCCTATGTCTTTCTTTCCAACGGGGAACGTTTTGGTACAACTTTAATCGAATTGGACTCAGCGTGCGCCCAAATGACGTTTTCGTGCACTCTTAAGACCTCAAGTGGTTCCTTAGGGTTAGCACACTAATATTGAGACATGACAAAGTGCTTCCTTATGTCTTTCTTGCCCACCGAGGAAGTTTTGGAGCAATTTGGATGAATTTGGACTGAGTACGCACCGAAATGATGTTTTCGTGCATTCTTAACACCTAAAGTGGTTCTTTTGGGCTGGCACGCTAATCGAGACATAAGAACGTGTGTCCTCATGTCCTTCTTGCCAACCGGGCACATTTTGATGTAATTTAGAGAAAAGTAGACTGTGTGTGCACTAAAATGAGGTTTTAGTTCCTTCTTAACACGAAATGCGCTTCTTGAGGGCTAGAACGTTCATCCAAGCATGATAACGTGCTTCTTGCCAACCACGCACATGTTGGAGCAACTTTAACCAAGTCGTGCACAGTGTCCACCGAAATGATGTTCCATGCATTCTTAACACCTAAACTGTTTCGTTGGGACTAGAACGCTAATCCAAACATGAGAAAGTGCTTCCTCATGTCCTTATTGCCAACCGGGGACATTTTGGTGCAATTGGAACAAAATTGGGTTGAGGAGGCACCGAAATGGGGTTTTCGTGACTTCTTATCAAAAGCAGGAGCTTCTTGTGGGCTAAAACGCTCATCCAAGAATGAGAAAATGCTTCCCCACATCTTTCTTGCCAACCGAGCACGTTTTGGTGGAAATTGCATGAAATTAGATTGAGGACGCACCGAAATGATGTTTTCGTGCCTTCTAAACACGAAATGTGGTTCTTTAGGGCTAGACTGCTAATACAAGCATGAGAAAGTGCTTCCGCTTGTCTTTCTTCCCAACCAATAACGTTTTGGTTCAACTTTAACCAAATTGTACAAAGTACGCATCGAAATGACGTCTTCGTTCATTCCTAAAACCAAAAATGGTTCTTTAGGGCTGGCACGCTGATCGAGACATTAGAGAGTGCTTCCTCACCTCTTTCTTGCCAATCGAGTGCGTTTTGGTGCAATTTCGACCAAGTTAGATTGAGTATGCACCAAAATGATGTATTCGTGCACTCTTACCACCTAAAGGTGTTCTTTGGGCCTTGAACGCTCATCAAGACATGAGAGAGTGCTTCCCCATGTCTTTCTTTCCAACGGGGACCGTTTTGGTGCAACTTGAATTGAATAGGACTCAATGTGCGCCGAAATGACGTTTTCGTGCATTCTTCAGACCTCAAGTGGTTCCTTAGGGTTAGCACGCTAATATCGAGACATGAGAAAGTGCTTCCTTATGTCTTTCTTGCCCACCAAGGAAGTTTTGGTGCAATTTTGACAAATTTGGACTGAATACGCACTGAAATGATGTTTTCGTGCATTCTTAACACCTAGAGTGTTTCTCTTGGCCTGGCATGCTAATCAAGACATGAGAATGCGCGTCCTCACGTCCTTCTTCCCAATCGGGTACGTTTTGGTGCAATTTAAATGAAAGTAGACTGATGTGCACTGAAATGGGGTTTTCGTGAGTTCTTATCAAAAGCATGCGCTTCTTGAGGGCTAGAACACTAATCCAAGAATGAGAAAGTGCTTCCCCACATCTTTCTTACCAACCGGGCACATTTTGGTGGATATTGCATGAAATTGGATTGAGTACGCACCGAAATGATGTTTTCGTGCCTTCTAAACACGAAATGTGGTTCTTTAGGGCTAGAATGCTAATACAAGCATGAGGAAGTGCTTCCCCATGTCTTTCTTTCCAACCGGTAATGTTTTGGTGCAACTTTAACCAAATTGTACAGACTGCGCACCGAAATGACATCTTCGTTCATTCCTAACACCCAAAGTGGTTCTTTAGGGGTAGCACACTAATCGAGACTTTAGAGAGTGCTTCCTCACCTCTTTCTTGCCAATCGGGCACGCTTTGGTGCAATTTGTACCAAGTTAGACTGGGTATGAACCGAAATGACGTATTTGTGCAATTTGTACCAAGTTAGACGGAAGTAGACTGAGTGTGCACTGAAATCAGGTTTTAGTTCCTTCTTAACACGAAATGCGCTTCTTGAGGGCTAGAACGTTCATCCAAGCATGAGAACGTGCTTCTTGCCAACCGCGCACGTGTTGGTGCAACTTTAACCAAGTCATGCATGGTGTCCACCGAAATGATGTTCCATGCATTCTTAACACCTAAACTGGTTCGTTGGGGCTAGAACGCTAATCCAAACATGAGAAAGTGCTTCGTCATGTCCTTATTGCCAACGGAGACATTCTAGTGCAATTGAAACGAAATTGGGTTGAGGAGGCACTGAAATGGGTTTTCGTGCATTCCTATCAAAACCATGCACGTCTTGAGGGCTAGAATGCTAATCCAAGAATGAGAAAGTGCTTCCCCACATATTTCTTGCCAACCGAGCACGTTTTGGTGGAAAATTGCACGAAATCGGATTGAGTACGCCCCGAAATGATGTTTTCGTGCCTTCTAAACACGAAATGTGGTTCTTTGGGGCTAGAATGCGAATACAAGCATGAGAAAGTGCTTCTGCATGTCTTTCTTGCCAACCGATAACGTTTTGGTGCAACTTTAACCATATTGTACAGAGTGTGCATCGAAATGATGTCTTCGTTCATTCCTAATGCCCAAATTAGTTCTTTATGGCTAACACGCTAATCGAGACATTAGAGAGTGCTTCCTCACCTCTTTCTTGCCAATCGGGCACATTTTGGTGCAATTTGGACCAAGTTAGACTGAGTATCAACCCAAATGATGTATTCGTGCACTCTTAGCACCTAAAGTTGTTCTTTGGGGCTTGAATGCTCATCTAGACATGAGAGAGTGCTTCCCTTTGTCTTTCTTTCCAACGGGGAACATTTTGGTGCAACTTTAAACGAATTGGACTCAGTGTTCGCCAAAATGACGTTTTCGTGCATTCTTAAGACCTCAACTGGTTCCTTAGGGTTAGCACACTAATATCGAGACATGAGAAAGTGCTTCCTTATGTCTTTCGTACCCACCAAGGAAGTTTTGGTGCAATTTGGACGAATTTGGACTGTGTACACACCGAAATGATGTTTTCGTGCATTCTTAACACCTAAAGTGGTTCTGTAGGGCTAGTACGCTAATCGAGACATGAGAATGTGCGTCCTCATGTTCTTCTTGCCAACCGGGCACGTTTTGGTGCAATTTAGACGAAAGTAGACTGAGTGTGCACTGAAATGAGGTTTTAGTTTCTTCTAAACACGAAATCCACTTCTTGACGGCTAGAACGTTAATCCAGGCATGAGAACATGCTTCTTGCCAACCGCACACGTTTTGGTGCAACTTTTACTAAGTCATGCGCCGTGTGCACCGAAATGACGTTCCATTCATTCTTAACACCTAAACTGATTCGTTGGGCCTAGAACGCTAATCCAAACAAGAGAAAGTGCTTCCTCATGTCCTTTTTGCCAACCGGGAACGTTTTGGTGCAATTGAAACGAAATTGGGTTGAGGAGGCACCGAAATGGGGTTTTCGTGCGTTCTTATCAAAAGCAGGCGCTTCTTGTGGGCTAAAACACTCATCCAAGAATGAGAAAATGCTTCCCCACATCTTTCTTGCCAACCGAGCACGTTTTGGTCGAAATTGCACGAAATTAGATTGAGGACGCACCGAAATGATGTTTTCGTGCCCTATAAACACAAAATGTGCTTCTTTCGAGCTAGAATGCTATTCCAAGCATGAGAAAGTGCTTTCCCATGTCTTTCTTGCCAACCGAAAATCTTTTGGTGCAACTTTAACCAAATTGTACAGACTGCGCATAGTAATGACGTCTTCGTTCATTCCTAACAGCCAAAGTGGTTCTTTAGGGATAGCATCCTCCTCGAGACAGGAGAGAGTGCGTCCTCACCTCTTTCTTGCCAATCGGGCACGTTTTGGTGCAATTTGGACCAAGTTAGACTGAGTATGCATTGAAATGACGTATTTATGCACTCTTAGCACCTAAAGTTATTCTTTGGGGCTTGAAAGCTTATCGAGACATGCGAGAGTGCTTCCCCATGTCTTTCTTTCCAACAGGGAATGTTTTGGTGCAACTTTAATCAAGTTGTACTCAGTGTGCGCCCAAATGACGTTTTCGTGCATTCTTAAGCCCTCAAGTGGTTCGTTAAGGTTAGCACACAAATATCGAGACATGAGAAAGTGCTTCCTTATGTCTTTCTTGCCCACCAAGGAAGTTTTAGTGCAATTTGGACGAATTTAGACTGAGTACACATTGAAATGATGTTTTCGTGCATTCTTAACACCTAAAGTGGTTCTTTAGGGCTGGCACGCTAATCGAGGCATGAGAACGTGCGTCCTCACGCCGTTCTTGCCAACCGGGCACGTTTGATACAATTTAGACGAAAGTAGACTGAGTATGCACTAAAATGAGGTTTTAGTTCCTTCTTAACAAGAAATGCGCTTCTTGGGGGCTAGAACGTTAATCCAAGCATGAGAATGTGCTTCTTGCCAACCGCACATGTTTTGGTGCAACTTTAAACAAGTCGTGCACACTGTGCACCAAAATGACATTTCATGCATTCTTTACACCTAAACTGGTCCGTTGGGACTAGAACGCTAATCCAAACAAGAGAAAGTGCTTCCTCATGTCCTTAGTACCAACTGGGGACGTTTTGGTGCAATTGAAACGAAATTGGGTTGAGGAGGCACCGAAATGGGGTTTTTGTGCATTCTTATCAAAAGCATGCGCTTCTTGAGGGCTAGAACGCTAATCCAAGAATGAGAAAGTGCTTCCCCACACCTTTCTTACCAACCGGGCACGTTTTGGTGGAAATTGCACGAAATCTGATTGAGTACACACCGAAATGATGTTTTCGTGCCTTCTAAACACTAAATGTGCTTCTTTAGGGCTAGAATGCTAATCCAAGCATGAGAAAGTGCTTCCCCATGTCTTTCTTGCCAACCGATAACGTTTTGGTGCAACTTTAACCAAATTGTGCAGAGTACGCACCGGAATGACGTCTTCGTTTATTCCTAACACCCAAAGTGGTTCTTTAGGGGTAGCATGCTAATTGAGACACTAGAGAGTGCGTCCTCACCTTTTCTTGCCAATTGGGCACGTTTTGTTGCAATTTGGACCAAGTTAGATTGAGTATGCACCGAAATGACGTATTCGTGCACTCTTAGCACTTAAAGTTGTTCTTTGGGGCTTGAACGCTCTTCGAGACATGAGAGAGTGCTTTCCCATGTTTTTCTTTCCAACGGGGAACGTTTTGGTGCAACATGAATCGAATTGGACTCCGTGTGCGCCGAAATGACGTTTTCGTGCATTCTTAGGACCTCAAGTGGTTCCTTAGGGTTAATACACTAATATCGAGACATGAGAAAGTGCATCCTTATGTCTTTCTTGCCAACCAAGGAAGTTTTGGTGCAATTTGGACGAATATAGACTGATTATGCGCCGAAATGATGTTTTCGTGCATTCTTAACACCTAAAGTGGTTCTTTAGGGCTGGCACGCTAATCGAGACATAAGAATGTATTTCCACGTGTCCTTCTTGCCCACCAAGGAAGTTTTGGTGCAATTTGGATGACTTTGGACTGAGTACGCACCGAAATGATGTTTTCGTGGATTCTTAACACCTAAAGTGGTTTTTTAGGGCTGGCACGCTAATCGAGACCTGAGAACATGCGTCCTCATGTACTTCTTGCCAACCGGGCATGCTCTGATGCAATTTAGACGAAAGTAGACTGAGTGTGCACTAAAATGAGGTTTTAGTTCCTTCCTAACACGAAATACGCTTCTTGAGGGCTAGAACGTTAATCCAAGCATGAGAACGTGCTTCTTGCCAACCGCGCATGCTTTGGTGTAACTTTAACTAAGTCATGCACACTGTGCACTGAAATGACATTCCATGCATTCTTTACACCTAAACTGGTTCATTGGGACTAGAACGCTAATCCAAACAAGAGAAAGTGCTTCCTCAAGTCCTTATTGCCAACCGGGGACGTTTTGGTGCAATTGAAACGAAATTGGGTTGAGGAGGCACCGAAATGAGGTTTTCTTCATTCTTATCAAAAGCATGTGCTTCTTGAGGGCTAGAACACTAATCCAAGAATGAGAAAGTGCTTCCCCACATCTTTCTTGCCAACTGGGCACGTTTTGGTGGAAATTGGATTGAGTATGCACCGAAATGATGCTTTCGTGCCTTCTAAACATGAAATGTGGTTCTTTAGCGCTAGAATGCTAATCCAAGCATGAAAAAGTGCTTCCCCATGTCTTTCTTGCCAACCGATAATGTTTTGGTGCAACTTTAACCAAATTGTACAGAGTGCGCACCAAATTGACGTCTTCGTTCATTCCTAACACCCAAAGTGGTTCTTTAGGGCTAGCACGATAATCAAGACATTAGAGAGTGCGTCATCACCTCTTTCTTGCCAATGGGGCACGTTTTGGTGCAATTTGGACCAAGTTAGACTGAGTATGCACCGAAATGACGTATTCGTGGACTCTTAGCAGTTAAAGTTGTTCTTTGGGGCTTGAACGCTCGTCGAGACATGAGAGAGTGCGTCCCCATGTCATTCTTTCCAACGGGGAACGTTTTGGCACAACTTGAATTGAATTGGACTCAGTTTGCGCCGAAATGACATTTTCGTGCATTCTTAAGACCTCAAGTGGTTCCTTAGGGTTAGCACGCTAATATTGAGTTTTTAGAAAGTGCTTCCTTATGTCTTTCTTGCCCGCCAAGGAAGTTTTGGTGCAATTTGGACGAATTTGGACTAAGTACGCACTGAAATGATGTTTACATGCATTCTTAACACCTAAAGTGGTTCTTTAGGGCTGGTACGCTAATCGAGACTTGAGAACGTGCGTCCTCACGCCCTTCTTGCCAACTGGGCATGTTTGATGGAATTTAGACGAAAGTAGACTGAGTGTGCACTAAAAGGAGGTTTTAGTTCCTTCTTAACACGTAATGCACTTCTTGAGGGCTAGAACGTTAATCCAAGCATGAGAACGTGCTTCTTGCCAGCCGCGCACGTTTTGGTGCAACTTTAACCAAGTCGTGCACAGTGTGCACCGAAATGACGTTCCATGCATTCTTAACACCTAAACTGATTCGTTGGGACTAGAACGCTAATCCAAACAAGAGAAAGTGCTTCCTCATGTCCTGATTGCCAACCGGGGACGTTTTGGTGCAATGGAAACGAAATTGGGTTGGGGAGGCACCGAAATGGGGTTTTCGTGCGTTCTTATCAAAAGCAGGCGCTTCTTGAGGGCTAGAATGCTAATCCAAGAATGAGAAAGTGCTTCCCCAAATCTTTCTTGCCAACCGGGCACGTTTTGGGGGAAATTGCACGAAATTGGATTGAGTACGCACCGAAATGATGTTTTCGTGCCTTCTAAACACGAAATGTGCTTCTTTAGGGCTAGAATGCTAATACAAGCTTGAGAAAGTGCTTCCCCACGTCTTTCTTGCCAAACGATAAGATGCTCCTCCTTCTCTTTAGAATTCCCCTTGCTGTCCCCACCTACAACCCCCATTTTCCAGCTCTGAATGTTGATTCCGACCAGTCCTCCACCTTCTCTAGTCTCTAATATGCACCCCCACTAGGCCACAAACCTCCCCCCACGTTCTCCTATTTCCCCAAACACCCACCTAATGCCTCCTACCTTTACTTCATCATCCTTGGTTATTTCCATGCCACAGCTCTGTTTTCAGCCACCCTCCGTGCCTCATGTCACCCCTCACCCTTCTTTCAGCCTTCACTTACCCTCCAAACCACCCATTAATGTTCATGGTGAGCTTCCTTGTGCCACCTCAATGGATGCTGGAAGCAACCAGGTTGTTGCGATGGGGGTAGGGTCTCCATATCTCCAAAAAACACTAGTTACACCTTTGTGTCTAGCGGGTAATAACCCTTTGGGTTTTAGTGTGCTGGAGCGTAAAGGTAAGTCAAACCCTCCTGATCACATGTGCTCCTTGGGTGCTGCACTTGTCGGCTCCTTAGGACAAGACCAGATGACTGTTGGGGCTTCTTCTATGCTTAACTTGGAAGTGGAGCAGCCTAACTTTATTGGACACGCCATTTTGGTTGGAAACACTCCCAATGGACCCCAGCAATGCACTTCCCAAAATGGCAAGGCTGTTTGCACAGGTAAGTGTTTTGATAACACTTTTGCCTTTTTTAAGGAAGTTTCTACACTTCCCCCCACATTTTCCCATGCGCCAGCTGAACCCCAAAGCCCAAAAAATGAACAGACCCCCAACCACCTTTCCCAACCCATACCACATCCAACTGATTCCCAATGCCCAACAATTGAGCAGTACCCCAAACCCTTTCCCCAAACTGTACTCCCCATTACCACCTCCCAAATTGTAACAAACCAGCCCAGAAATTATAGCCAAGTTGTGAGTGGGGTTGGGAACATCCAAACTGCTCATGCGCCCATGCAATTGCAATTCCACCAACCTAATGCAAATGGAGGTAGAAGGGTGGTGTCTCCACCCCCTGATGTGGCAGCTGAAGGTTGCAAAAATTGGGAAGATTCTTTGGTGGGCTATATGTTAAGGAAGAAGCTTCCTTTTCATGTGGTTAAAAATTTTGCTCATAGGGTGTGGGGCAATAAGGGGTTGGAGGAGGTGCTTGCAAATGAGAATGGCTTCTTCTTCTTCAAATTCTCCAAAGTTGATACGTACTCTACCATTTTGGAGGCGGGTCCATGGCTGTTTGTTGGGCAACCTTTATTCCTTAAGAGGTGGCAACCGGGCCTAATTTTAACTAAGGATTCACATACCAAAATTCCTCTTTGGGCCAAATTCTACAATGTCCCTCATGAGTTCTTGACGGAGAGGGGGCTGAGCTATATCGCTAGTGCTGTAGACAGGCCTCTCTATGCTGATAGCCCCACCGAAACTTGCAAAAGAATTTCCTATGCTAGGGTGTGTGTGGAGATTGATGCTAGGTCAGAGTTAATTGATTCGTTTGATTTAATTGTGAAGGAAGGCACTTCTGTTGAAATTAAGGTGGACTACAAGTGGAAACCTAAGATATGTACTATTTGTAATTCTTTTGGTCATTTTAAGGAAAATTGTACTATGGGGCATAAACCATTGGTTTGGGTTAAGAAGAAGGCTAGTGGTGCCTCTCCACCTATCATTGATACCCTAGGTGCTCACTCTAGGGAGGGTATTGTTCCTGTTGTTAAGAATAAGGAAAAAGTGGATGAAGGGACTAAGGGTTGGACCACAATTACCAACCCTATTGAAATAATTGGTGCTGTTCAGAATTTTAGGGGTGATAGTAGCTCGTGTGCCATTAATTGGGAGAGTGAACCCCCTTCCCCAGCCCCAAAGGTTACCTCCCCTAATCCCTTCCACGTTCTTGATGGAGAGATGGAGGTGGATAGCGACTTGGAGCCAAGTACGGCCTCCCCGGATTTGTCCCTTTGGCCGACCAAGTTGTTAGGGAAAAACATTGATGGAGTTCCTATTGTGGCTGCTACTTCCTCGAGCAAGAAAAAGCACAAGAAACACAAGAAGAAATCGGGTAAGAAGGGCAAGACTAGCTCCAGCTCTACTACAAACCTGCCACCATGATCAAGTTTGCTTGTTGGAACATAAGGGGGCTTAATTCAACCTCCAAAAACGCTGAAATTAGGAATTTTGTGCGTGATAATAAGCTCTCTCTTATGGGCATTGTTGAGACTAGGGTCCGGATGTGCAACAAGGTGTTTGTCTTTAGCTCTACTTTTAATAATAATTGGATTGTGGAGGATAATTCTAATTCCCTTGATCGTGGTAGAATTTGGGTGGCTTGGAACCCAAGCATCTTTCATCTTGTTAAACTTGAGGAATCCGATCAGTATATCAATTATCGGGTTCATCATTTTGAGTGTAATTTTGAGTTTTAAGCTACCTTTGTCTATGGCTCTAATGATGGTGGGCACCGCAAGGAGTTGTGGAGGAGCTTGGGCAGGTCTTATGCTTATTTTGGGGGCATGCCATGGGTCATGCTAGGGGACTTTAATGCGGTTCGTAATTCCTTTGAGATTAAGGGGGGCTCTAATAGAGTTACCAATGCTATGGTTGAGTTTCAAAATTGCATTAAGAATGTGGAAGTGGATGACCTTCGTTTCACTGGGGCTCTGTGTACTTGGAGTGATAAAAGAGACGCTTCGGTTTGTGTTTCCAAAAAGCTTGATAGGGTTATGGTTAATGAACCGTGGATTTCTAAGTTTGCTAACTCCGGGGCTGATTTTCCCCTTCCTGGCATATCTGATCATTGCCCTTGTGTAGTTAGCATGGGGATCTCTCCTCAAGCTAGGAAATGCCCTTTCAAGTTCTTCAATTTCATGGCTAGCCAGGAGGACTTCATCCCCCTTATTGTGCGATGTTGGAACACCTTTATTGTTGGGTCTCATGAGTTCTGGGTCTCAAGGAAGCTCAAACTCATCAAGGCTGAATTGAAGAAGCTGAATAAGAACATAGTTGGCAATGTCGCGCTTAATACGACGACTGCAAAGAAAAATTGGCTGCTTGTCAAAGTGGGTTGGCTACCAATCCGTGTGATCCTACTCTAAGGTTGGAGGAAAAAGCCTTGGTTAAGGAGTATGCTAAGGCTCTTGAGGTGGAGGAGTCTTTTAATAAGCAAAAATCCCGAATCCAATGGTTAAAAGAGGACAATAGAAACTCAGCTTTCTTCTTCAAATCTACTTTGGGGAGAAGAAATATTAATAGAATCTCTTCTCTTCTCCGTGAGGATGGTTCTAAAGTTAAGGGGGTAGAAAACATCAAAAATGAGGTGGTGAAGTTATATCAAGAATTATGGACTGCTCCTAAGTCCCCTAGAAGTGATATCGGCTTGAGGTGAGGGGCATAGTGTCTAATGCTATCTCGGATAAGCAAGCTACCTTGCTTGGTCAAGTTGTTTCTTTGGCTGAAATCAAAGAGGCGTGCTTCTCCATGAATCCAAACAAAGCTCCTGGTCCCGATGGTTTTAATGGCCATTTTTTCCATGCTACTTGGCACATTATTGGGGACGATATTATTGAGGCTATCATGGAATTCTTCTCCACAGGGCAGTTTCTTAGAGATTGCAATTCTACGTCGGTCTCCCTCATCCCTAAGGTGCCCAATGCCACTAAGCTTAGTGATTTTCGGCCTATTTCTTGCTGCAATACTCTTTACAAGATTATTTCTAAGGTTATGGCCAATAGGATCAAAGTGGTGCCGCCCTCTATTATTAGCCCTTCCCAAACGGTCTTTGTGGGGGGTCGTAGAATTGGTGATAACATTCTTTTGGTGCAAGAGCTATTCCGTGACTATCACAAGAATGGGAAGACCCCTAGGTGTGCGCTTAAAGTTGATATTATGAAAGCTTATGATATGGTGGATTGGAACTTTATTATCCACACCGTTGCTGCCCTTAACTTCCCAAGTATTATGATCAAATGGATCAAGGCTTGCATCTCTACTCCCAAATTCTCTATTTGTGTTAATGGTGAATTGGCAGGGTTCTTTCCTAGCTCTTGTGGTCTTCGTCAAGGTGATCCCTTGTCCCCCTATCTCTTTGTTAAAAGAGTAATATCTTCACTTCTGGGGTTGCTTTGAATATGCGCCTCATGATGGAAGACTGCCTAAATTTCAAGATGGGCAGCCTCCCTATTAGGTACCTTAGAATACCTATCATTTCTTCGAAGCTAAGGATAAGGGATTGCATCAAGCTTGTTGATAACGTGGCTGGGCGCATTAATTCTTGGAGGAATAAATTCCTCTCCTATGCGGGAAGACTTCAACTTATTATTTCAGTGTTATCTAGTATGCATATTTTTTGGTCAAGCCACATTATGCTTCCCAAAAAGGTCCTTCTTAAGATTGAGCAAAAGCTTTGATCCTTCCTTTGGTTTGGTAGAGAGGATAAGATTTGGGGAGCAAAGGTGAAGTGGGCTGATATTTGTAAGCCAAAGGATGAAGGGGGTCTTGGTATTAAGTCTTTCCCCATTTGGAACAAGTCCCTTATGATGAGACACTTATGGCAGCTTATTTCTGGAGTGGATAACATTTGGACTAGATGGATACATGCCTACCACCTCAAAGGAAGGAATATTTGGAAGGTAAATCCTCCTCAAATCTGCTCTTGGAATTGGAGGAAGATACTTAAGCTTCGGTGCTTAGCTCACCCCTTTGTTCTCCACAAGATTGGGAATGGTGAGAAGACCTCTTTATGGCATGATAATTGGCATCCTCGTGTTCCAATAACTTCTGTTTGGGGGGATAGAATTATTTATGATTCCGGGCTTCCTCCGAACTCTAAGGTTAGCACCATTGTGTGTGGATACCAATGGAATTGGCAGGTGGCTAACTCCCCGGATTTGATTGAGTGTAGGCAAAGCATGCCCCCATATAACCCTAACTCTGAAATGGAGGATGTTATCTCGTGGCTCCCTCCCCCTTCGGGCCATTGCACCGCTGCCTCCACTTGGGAGCATTTGAGAGAGTGCAACGCCAAGATTCCATGGTTTAGAATGGTTTGGTTCAGCCACAACATTCCACGTATGAGCTTCATTCTTTGGTTGGCAATCTGAGAAAGATTGGCTACCGCTGATCGCATGGTGACTTCCAATCAAGATATTGATCCTCTCAGTGTGCTTTGTAAGTCTGATATGGAATCTCATGCCCACCTCTTCTTTGAATATCTGTTCAGCCTCTCCATTTGGTCTCGGCTCTTGGCTAAATGTGTCACCTCGGTTTGCCACCATGTTTGGCCTCTCATGGTTTCTAGGCTGGCTACTATGTGGAAAGGGAAGCACACTATGACCACTATTAAGAAGCTTTGCGTGGCAGCGACTACTTACTCTATTTGGAGGGAAAGAAACAATCGTATTTTCAAAGGGGAAGCTATGAATTCAGCTACCCTTTTTAACCTGATTGTCAACTCTATCAAGGGTAGACTTTCAACCATCTCGTCTTCCTCATACGTCATCCCCCGGGATTGGCAACTTGGAGAATAGTGGTCTACTTGTGGTTCCCCTTACCCTAAGTTTTGTTTAGTTCCCGCCTAGTGGGCTGGTTGCCCATAGGCTAGTTGTTTTTCTCTTGCTGTTGGATTTGGCCATTGTTGGCTTTGTTTCCTTGGGGTATGCCCCCTGTATTTATATTTGTTCTCCCTCATTATTTATTACAATTAATTTACCAAAAAAAAGAAATGAGGTTTTACTTCTCTCTTAACAAAAAATGCGCTTCTTGAGGGCTAAAACGTTCATCAAAGCATGAGAACGTGCTTCTTGCCAACCGCGCACGTGTTGGTGCAACTTTAATCAAGTTGTGCAAAGTGTGCACCGAAATGACGTTCCATGCATTCTTAACACCTAAACTGGTTCAGTGGGGCTAAAACGCTAATCCAAACATCAGAAAGTGCTTCCTCATGTCCTTATTGCCAACCGGGGACGTTTTGGTGCAATTGAAACGAAATTGGGTTGATGAGGCACTGAAATGGGGTTTTCGTACGTTCTTATCAAAAGCATATGCTTCTTAAGGGCTAGAACGCTAATCCAAGAATGAGAAAGTGCTTCCCCACATCTTTCTTGCCAACCGGGCACGTTTTGGTGGAAATTACACGAAATTGGATTGAGTACGCACCAAAATGATGTTTTCGTGCCTTCTAAACACGAAATGTGCTTCTTTAGGGCTAGAATGCTAATCCAAGCATGAGAAAGTGCTTCCCCATGTCTTTCTTGCCAACCGATAACGTTTTGGTGCAACTTTAACCAAATTGTACAGAGTGCACACCGAAATGACGTCTTCGTTCATTCCTAACACCCAAAGCGGTTCTTTAGGGCTAGCACGCTAGTCGAGACATTAGAGAGTGCTTCCCCACCTCTTTCTTGCCAATCGGGCACGTTTGGGTGCAATTTGGACCAAGTTAGACTGCGTATGCACCGAAATGACGTATTCGTACACTCTTAGCACCTAAAGTTGTTCTTTGGGGCTTGAACGCTCATCGAGACATGAGAGAGTGCTTCCACATGTTTTTCTTTCCAACGGGGAACATTTTGGTGCAACTTTAATCGAATTGGACTCAATGTGCGCCGAAATGACGTTTTCATGCATTCTTAAGACCTCAAGTGGGTCCTTACGGTTAGCACGCTAATATCGAGACACAAGAAAGTGCTTCCGTATGTCTTTCTTGCCCACCAAGGAAGTTTTGGTACAATTTGGACGAATTTGGACTGAGTACGCACCAAAATGATATTTTCGTGCATTCTTAACACTTAAAGTAGTTCTTTAGGGCTGGCACGCTCATCGAGACATGAGAACATGCGTCCTCATGTCCTTCTTGCCAACCGGGCACGTTTTGATGCAACTTAGATTAAAGTAGACTGAGTGTGCACTAAAATGAGGTTTTAGTTCCTTCTTAACACAAAATGCGCTTCTTGAGGGCTAGAACGTTCATCAAAGCATGAGAACGTGCTTTTTGCCAACCGTGCATGTGTTGGTGCAACTTTAACCAAGTCGTGCACAGTGTGCACCGAATTGACGTTCCATGCATTCTTAACATCTAAACTGGTTCCGTGGGGCTAGAACGCTAATCCAAACATGAGAAAGTGCTTCCTCATGTCCTTATTGCCAACCGAGGACGTTTTGGTGCAATTGAAACGAAATTGGGTTGAGGAGGCACTAAAATGGGGTTTTTGTGCCTTCTTATCAAAAGCATACGCTTCTTGAGGGCTAGAACGCTAATCCAAGAATGAGAAAGTGCTTCCCCACATCTTTCTTGCCAACTGGGTACGTTTTGGTGGAAATTGCACGAACTTGGATTGAGTACGCACCGAAATGATGTTTTCGTGACTTCTAAACACGAAATGTGCTTCTTTAGGGCTAGAATGCTAATCCAAGCATGAGAAAGTGCTTCCCCATGTCTTTCTTGCCAACCGATAACGTTTTGGTGCAACTTTAACCAAATTGTACAGAGTGCAGGCCGAAATGATGTCTTCGTTCATTCCTAACACCCAAAGAGGTTCTTTAGGGCTAGCACGCTAGTCGAGACATTAAATAGTGCTTCCTCACCTCTTTCTTGCCAATCGAGAACGTTTTGGTGCAATTTGGACCAAGTTAGATTGCATATGCACCGAAATGACGTATTCGTACACTCTTAGCACCTAAAGTTGTTCTTTGGGGCTTGAACACTCATCGAGACATGAGAGAGTGCTTTCACATGTCTTTCTTTCCAACGGGGAACATTTTGGTGCAACTTTAATCGAATTGGACTCAGTGTGCGCCGAAATGACGTTTTCATGCATTCTTAAGACCTCAAGTGGGTCCTGAGGGTTAGCACGCTAATATCGTGACACGAGAAAGTGCTTCCTTATGTCTTTCTTACCCACCAAGGAAGTTTTGGTACAATTTGGATGAATTTGGACTGAGTACGCACCAAAATGATGTTTTCGTGCATTCTTAACACCTAAAGTGGTTCTTTAGGGCTGGCACACTAATCGAGACATGAGAACGTGCGTCCTCATGTCCTTCTTGCCAACCGGGCACGTTCTGATGCAATTTAGACGAAAATAGACTGAGTGTGCACTGAAATGAGGTTTTAGTTCCTTCTTGACACGAAATGTGCTTATTGAGGCCTAGAACGTTCATCAAAGCATGAGAACGTGCTTCTTGCCAACCGCACATGTGTTGGTGCAACTTTAACCAAGTCGTGCACAGTGTGCACCGAAATGACGTTCCATGCATTCTTAACACCTAAACTGGTTCGTTGGGGCTAGAACGCTAATCCAAACAAGAGAAAGTGCTTCCTCATGTCCTTATTGCCAACCGGGGACGTTTTGCTGCAATTAAAACGAAATTGGGTTGAAGAGGCACTGAAATGGGGTTTTCGTGCGTTATTATCAAAAGCATATGCTTCTTTAGGGCTAGAACGCTAATCCAAGAATGAGAAAGTGCTTAGCCACATCTTTCTTGCCAACCGGGCACGTTTTGGTGGAAATTGCACGAAATGGGATTGAGTAGGCACCGAAATGATGTTTTCGTGCCTTCTAAACATGAAATGTGCTTCTTTAGGGCTACATTGCTAATCCAAGCATGAGAAAGTGCTTCCCCATGTCTTTCTTGCCAACCGATAACGTTTTGGTGCAACTTTAACCAAATTGTACAGAGTGCACACCGAAATGACGTCTTTGTTCATTCCTAACACCCAAAGTGGTTCTTTGGGGCTAGCACGCTAGTCAAGACATTAAAGAGTGCTTCCTCACCTCTTTCTTGCCAATCGGGCACGTTTTGGTGCAATTTGGACCAAGTTAGACTGAGTATGCACCGAAATGACGTATTGATGCACTCTTAGCACCTAAAATTGTTCTTTGGGGCTTGAACGCTCATCGAGACAAGAGAGAGTTCTTCCACATGTCTTTCTTTCCAACGGGGAACGTTTTGGTGCAACTTTAATCGAATTGGACTCCGTGTGCGCCGAAATGACGTTTTCGTGCATTCTTTACACCTGAAGTGGTTCCTTAGGGTTAGCACTCTAATATCGAGACACGAGAAAGTGCTTCCTTATTTCTTTCTTGCCCACCAAGGAAGTTTTGGTTCAATTAGGACTTAGTAGGCACCAAAATAATGTCTGCGTGCGTTCTTCACACTTAAAGTAGTTCTTTAGGGCTGGCACGCTAATCAAGACATGAGAACGTGCGTCCTCATGTCCTTCCTTCCAACCGGGCACGTTTTGATGAAACTTAGACGAAAGTTGACAGAGTATGCACTGAAATGAGGTTTTAGTTCCTTCTTAACACGAAATGCGCTTCTTGAGGGCTAGAACGTTCATACAAGCATAAGACCGTGCATCTTGCCAATCGCGCATGTGTTGGTGCAACTTTAACCAAGTCGTGTACAGTGTGCACCGAAATGACGTTACATGCATTCTTAACACCTAAACCGGTTCGTTAGGGATAGAACGCTAATCCAAACATGACAAAGTGCTTCCTCATATCCTTATTGCCAACCGGGACGTTTTGGTACAGTTGAAACGAAATTGGGTAAAGAAGGCATCGAAATGGGGTTTTCGCGCGTTCTTATCAAAAGCATGTGCTTCTTGAGCGCTAGAACGCTAATCCAAGAATGAGAAATTGCTTCCCCACATCTTTCTTACCAACCAGGCACGTTTTGGTGGAAATTGCACGAAATTGGATTGAGTACGCACCGAAATGATGTTTTTGTGCCTTCTAAACACGAAATGTGCTTCTTTAGGGCTAGAATGCTAATACAAGCATGAGAAAGTGCTTCCCCATGTCTTTCTTGCCAACCGATAACATTTTGGTGCAACTTTAACCAAATTGTATAGAGTGCACACCAAAATGACGTCTTCGTTCATTCCTAACACCCAAAGTGGTTCTTTAGGGCTAGCACGCTAATCAAGACATTTGAGAGTGCTTCCTCACCTCTTTCTTGCTAATTGGGCATGTTTTGGTGCAATTTGGAACAAGTTAGCCTGAGTATGCACCGAAATGACGTATTCGTGAACTCTTAGCACCTAAAGTTGTTCTTTGGGGCTTGAACGCTCATCGAGACATAAGAGAGTGCTTCCCCATGTCTTTCTTTCCAACGGGGAACGTTTTGGTGCAACTTTAATCGAATTGGACTCATTGTACGCCGGAATGACGTTTTCCTGCATTCTTAAGACCTCAAGTGGTTCCTTAGGGTTAGCATGCTAATATCGAGACATGAGAACGTGCGTCCTCATGTACTTCTTGCCAACCGGGCACGTTCTGATGCCATTTAGATGAAAGTAGACTGAGTGTGCACTGAAATGAGGTTTTAGTTCCTTGAGGGCTAAAACGTGAATGCAAGCTTAAGAACGTGCTTCTTGCCAACTGCGCACGTTTTGGTGCAACCTTAACCAAATTGTACAGAGTGCGCACCGAAATGATGTCTTAGTTCATTCCTATCACCCAAAGTGGTTCTTTAGGGCTAGCACGCTAGTCGAGACATTAGAGAGTGCTTCCTCACCTCTTTCTTGCCAGTCGGGCACGTATTTGTGGACTCCTAGCACCTAAAGTTGCTCTTTCGGGCTTGAACGCTCATCGAGAGATGAGAGAGTGCTGCCCCATGTCTTTCTTTCCAACGGGGAACGTTTTGTGCAACTTTAATCGAATTAGACTCAGTGTTCGCCGAAATGACGTTTTTGTGCATTCTTAAGACCACAAGTGGTTCCTTAGAGTTAGCACGCTAATATCGAGACATGCGAAAGCGCTTCCTTATGTCTTCCTTGCCCACCAAGGAAGTTTTGGTGCCATTTGGACGAATTTGGACTAGGTACGCACCGAAATGATGTTTCGTGCATTCTTAACACCTAAAGTGGTTATTTAGGGCTGGCACGCTAATCGAGACATGAGAACGTGCATGCTCATGTTTTTCTTACCAACCGAGCACGTTTTGATGCAATTTAGACGAAAGTAGACTGAGTGTGCATCGAAATGAGGTTTAAGTTCCTTCTTAACACGAAATGCACTTCGTGAGGGACAGAACGTTAATCCAAGCATGAGAACGTTCTTCTTAAGTTCCTTCTTAACACGAAATGCACTTCGTGAGGGCCAGAACGTTAATCCAAGCATGAGAACGTTCTTCTTGCCAATCGCGCACGTATTGGTGTAACTTTAACCAAGTCATGCACAGTGTGCACCGAAATCACGTTCCATACATTCTTAACACCTAAACTGGTTCATTGGGGCTTGAATGCTAATCCAAACAAGAGAAAGTGCTTCCTCATGTCCTTATTGCGAACCGGGGACGTTTTGGAGCAATTGAAACGAAATTCGGTTGAGGAGGCACTGAAATGGGGTTTTCGTGCATTCTTATCAAAAGCTTGTGCTTCTTGAGGGCTAGAACGCTAATCCAAGAATGAGAAAGTGCTTCCCACATCTTGCTTGCCAACTGGGCACATTTTGGTGGAAATTGCACGAAATTGGATTGAGTATGCACCGAAATGATATTTTCGTGCCTTCTGAACACGAAATGTGCTTCTTTAGGGCTAGAATGCTAATCCAAGCACGAGAAAGTGCTTCCCCATGTCTTTCTTGTCAATCGATAATGTTTTTGTGCAACTTTAACCAAATTGTACAGAGTGCGCCCCGAAATGACGTCTTCGTTCATTCCTAACACCCAAAGTGGTTCTTTTGAACTAGCATGCTAATCAAGACATTAGAGAGTGCTTCCTCACCTCTTTCTTGCCAATCGGGCATGTTTTGATGCAAATTGGACCAAATTAGACTGAGTATGCATCGAAATGACGTGAGAGTGCTTCCCCATGTCTTTCTTTGCAGTGGGGAATGTTTTGGTGCAACTTTACTCGAATTGGACTCAGTATGCGGCGAAATGACGTTTTCGTGCATTCTTCACACCTCAAGTGGTTCCTTAGGGTTAGCACGCTAATATCGAGACATGAGAAAGTGCTTCCTTACATCTTTCTTGCCCGCCAGGGAAGTTTTGGTGCAATTTGGATGAATTTGGATAGACTATGCACCGAAATGATGTTTTTTTGCATTCTTAACTCCTAAAGTGGTTCTTTAGGGCTGGCACGCTAATCGTGACATGTGAACGTGCTTCCTCATGTCCATCTTGCCAACCAGGCACGTTTTGATGCAATTTAGGCGAAAGTAGACTGCTTGTGCACTGAAATGAGGTTTTAGTTCCTTCTTAACACGAAATGCGATTCGTGAGGGCCAGAACGTTAATCCAAGCATGAGAACGTTCTTCTTGCCAATCGCGCACGTATTGGTGTAACTTTAACCAAGTCATGCACAGTGTGTGCCAAAATGACTTTCCTTCCATTCTTAAGAACTAAACTGGTTCGTTGGGGCTAGAACGCTAATTCGAACAAGAGAAAGTGCTTCCTCATGTCCTTATTGCCAACCAGGGACATTTTGGTGCAATTGAAACGAAATTGGGTTGAGGAGGCACCGAAATGGGGTTTTCGTGCGTTCTTATAAAAAGCATGCGCTTCTTGAGGGCTAGAACGCTAATCCAAGAATGAGAAAGTGCTTCCCCACATCTTTCTTGCCAACCGGGCACGTTTTGGTAGAAATTGCACGAAATTGGATTGAGTATGCACCGAAATGATGTTTTTGTGCCTTCTACACACGAAATGTGCTTCTTTAGGGCTAGAATGCTATTCCAAGCATGAGAAAGTGCTTCCCCATGTCTTTCTTGCCAACTGATAACGTTTTGGTGCAACTTTAACCAAATCGTACAGGGTGCACACCGAAATGACGTCTTCGCTCATTCCTAACACCCAAAGTGGTTCTTTAGGCTAGCACGCTAATCGAGACATTAGAGTGCTTCCTCAGCTCTTTCTTCCTAATCGAGCAGGTTTTGGTGCAATTTGGACCAAGTTAGACTGAGTATGCACCGAAATGACGTATTCGTGCACTCTTAGCACCTAGAGTTATTCCTTGGGGCTTGAACGCTCATCGAGTCATGAGAGAGTGCTTCCCCATGTCTTTCTTTTCAAAGGGGAACGTTTTGGTGCAAATTTAATCGAATTGGACTCAGTGTGCGCCGAAATAACATTTTCGTGCATCCTTAAGACCACAAGTGGTTCCCTAGAGTTAGCACGCTAATATCGAGACATGCAAAAGCGCTTCCTTATGTCTTCCTTGCCCACCAAGGAAGTTTTGGTGCAATTTGGATGAATTTGGACAGAGTACGCACCGAAATGATGTTTCGTGCATTCTTAACGCCTAAAGTGGTTCTTTAGGGCTGGCACGCTAATCGAGACATGAGAACGTGCGTGCTCATGTCTTGCTTGCCAACCGGGCACATTTTGATGCAATTTAGAGGAAAGTAGACTGAGTGTGCACTGAAATGAGGTTTTAGTTCCTTCTTAACACGATATGCGCTTCTTGAGGGCTAGAACGTTAATACAAGCATGAGAACGTGCTTCCCCCTGTCTTTCTTGCCAACCAGACACGTTTTTGTGGAAATTGCACGAAATTAGATTGAGTACGCACTGAAATGATGTTTTCGTGCCTTCTAAACACGAAATGTGCTTCTTTAGGGCTAGAATCCTAATCCAAGCATGAGAAAGTGCTCCCCCTGTCTTTCTTGCCAACCGATAACGTTTTGGTGCAACTTCAACCAAATCGTACAGAGTGTGCACCAAATGACGTCTTCGGTCGTTCGTAACACCCAAACTGGTTCTTTAGGGCTAGCACGCTAATCGAGACATTAGAGTGTGCTTGCTCACCTCTTTCTGGCCAATCGGGCACGTTTTAGTGCAATTTGGACCAAGTTAGACTGAGTATGCAACGAAATGATGTATTCGTGCACTCTTAGCACCTAAAGTTGTTCTTTGTGGTTTGTACACTCATCGAGACATGAGAGAGTGCTTCCCTATGTCTTTCTTTCCAACGAGGTACGTTTTGGTGCAATTGTAATTGAATTGGACTCAGTGTGCACCGAAATGACGTTTTTGTGCATTCTTAAGGCCTCAAGTAGTTCCTTAGGGTTAGCGCGCTAATATTGAGACATGAGAAAGTGCTTCCACACATCTTTCTTGCCCGCCAAGGAAGTTTTGGTGCAATTGGGATGAATTTGGACTGAGTACGCACCGAAATGATGTTTTCGTGCATTCCTAACACCTAAAGTGCTTCTTTAGGGCTGGCACGCTAATCGAGACATGAGAACGTGCGTCCTCTTGTCCTTCTTGCCAATCGGGCACGTGTTGATGCAATTTAGACGAAAGTAGACTGAGTGTGCACTGAAATGAGGTTTTAGTTCCTTCTTAACACGAAATGTGCTTCTTGAGGGCTAGAACATTTATCCAAGCATGAAAACGTGCTTCCTGGCAACCACGCAAGTTTTGATGCAACTTTAACGAAGTGGTGTACGGTGTGCATCGAAATCACGTTTCATGCATTCATAACACCTAAACTGGTTCGTTGGGGCTAGAAAGCTAATCCAAAGAAAAGAAAGTGCTTCCTCATGTCCTTAGTGCCAACTGGGGACGTTCTGGTGCAATTGAAACGAAATTGGGTTGAGGAGGCACTGAAATGGGGTTTTCGTGCGTTCTTATCAAAAGCATGCGCTTGTTGAGGGCTAGCACGCAAATCCAAGAATGAGAAACTGCTTCCCCATATCTTTCTTTCCAACCGGGCACATTTTGGTGGAAATTGCACGAAATTGGATTGAGTACCCACTGAAATGATGTTTTCGTGCCTTCTAAACATGAAATGTTCTTCTTTACGGCTAGAATGCTAATCCAAGCATAAGAAAGTGCATCCCCATGTCTTTCTTGCCAACCAATAACGTTTTGGTGAAACTTTAACCAAATTGTACAGAGTGCGCACCGAATTCACGTTTTCGTTCTTTCCTAACACCAAAAGTGGTTCTTTAGGGCTAGCACGCTATTCGAGACATTAGAGAGTGCTTCCTCACCTCTTTCCTACCCATCGGGCATGTTTTGGTGCAATTTGGACCACGTTAGATTGAGTATGCACCGAAATGACGTATTCGTGCACTCGTGGCACCTAAAGTTGTTCTTTGGGGCTTGAATGCTCATCGAGACCTGAGAGAGTGCTTCCCCACGTCTTTCTTTCCAATGGGGAATGTTTTGGAGCAACTTTAATCGAATTGGACTCAGTGTGCGTCGAAACAACGTTTTCGTGCATTCTTAAGACCTCAAGTGGTTACTTAGGGTTAGCACGCTAATATCGAGACATGACAAAGTGCTTCCTTATGTCTTTCTTGCCCACCAAGGAAGTTTTGGTTCAATTTGAAGGAATTTTGACTGAGTACGCACCGAAATGATGTTTTCGTGCATTCTTAACACTTAAAGTGGTTCTTTATGGTTGGCACGCTAATCGAGACAATAGAACGTGCGTCTTCACGTCCTTCTTGCCAACCGGGCACGTTTTGATGCAATGTAGACGAAAGTAGACTGAGTGTGCACTGAAATGAGGTTTTGGTTCCTTCTTAACACGAGATGTGCTTCTTGAGGGCTGGAACGTTAATCCAAGCATGAGAATGTGCTTCTTGCCAACCGCGTACGTTTTGGTGCAACTTTGACCAAGTCGAGCACAACGTGCACCGAAATGACGTTCCATGCATTCTTAACACCTCAACTGGTTCGTTGGGGCTAGAACGCTAATCCAAACAAGAGAAAGTGCTTCCTCATGTCCTTATTGCCAACCAGGGACGTTTTGGTGCAATTGAAACGAAATTGGGTTGAGGAGGCAACGAAATGGGGTTTTCGTGCATTCTTATCAAAAACATGCGCTTCTTAAGGGCTAGGACGCTAATCCAAGAATGAAAAAGTGCTTCCCCACATTTTTGTTTCCAACCGGGCACGTTTTGGTGGAAATTGCACGAAATTAGATTGAGTAGACACCGAAATGATGTTTTCGTGCCTTCTAAACATGAAATGTTCTTCTTTATGGCTACAATGGTAATCCAAGCATGAGAAAGTGCGTCCCCATGTCTTTCTTGCCAACCGATGACGTTTTGGTGCAACTTTAACTAAATTACACATAGTGCGCACCAAAATGACGTCTTCATTCATTCCTAACACCCAAAGTGTTTCTTTATGGCTAGCACGCTAATCGAGACATTGGAGAGTGCTTCATCACCTCCTTCTTGCCAATCGGGCACGTTTTGGTGCAATTGGGACCAAGTTAAAAAGAGTATGCCTCGAAATGACGTATTCGTCCGCTCTTGGCACAGAAAGTTATTCTTTGGGGCTTAAATGCTCATCGAGACATGAGAGAGTGCTTCCCCACGTCTTTATTTCCAACGGGGAACGTTTTGGTGCAAATTTAATTGAATTGGACTCAGTGTGTACCGAAATGACGTTTTCGTGCATTCTTAAGACCTTAAGTGATTCCTTAGGGTTAGCACGCTAACATCGAGACGTGAGAAAGGGCTTCCTTATGTCCTTCTTGCCCACCAAGGAAGTTTTGGTGCAATTTGGACGAATTTGGACTGACTACGCACTGAAATGATGTTTTCGTGCATGCTTAACACCTAAACTGGTTCTTTAGGGCTGGCATGCTAATCGAGACTTGAGAACGTGTGTCCTCTTGTCCTTCTTGCCAACCTGGCACATTTTGATGCAATTTACATGAAAGTAGACTGAGTGTACACTGAAATGAGGTTTTAGTTCCGTCTTAACACGAAATGTGCTTTTTGAGGGCTAGATTGTTAATCCAAGCATGAAAACGTGCTTCTTGCCAACCGCGCACGTTTTGGTGCAACTTTAACCAAGTTGTGCACAGTGTACACCGAAATGACGTTCGATGCATTCTTAACACCTAAACTAGTTCGTTGGGGCTAGAACGTAAATCCAAGCAAGAGAAAGTGCTTTCTCATGTCCTTATTGCCAACCGGGGACGTTTTTGTGCAATTGAAACGAAATTGGGTTGAGGAGGTACCAAAATGAGGTTTTCGTGCATTCTTATCAAAAGCATGTGCTTCTTGAGGGCCAGAACGCTAATCCAACAATGAGAAAGTGCTTCCCCATGCCTTTCTTGCCAACCAATAACGTTTTGGTGCAACTTTAACCAAATTTTACAAAGTGCGAACCGAAATGACGTTTTCGTTCATTCCTAACACCGAAAGTGCTTCTTTAGGGCTGGCACGCTAATCGAGACATGAGAACGTGCGTCCTCTTGTCCTTCTTGCCAACCGGGCACGTTTTGATGCAATGTAGACGAAAGTAGACTGAGTGTGCACTGAAATGAAGTTTTGGTTCCTTCTTAACACGAGATGTGCTTCTTGAGGGCTGAAACGTTAATCCAAGCATGAGAACGTGCTTCTTGCCAACCGCGCACGTTTTGGTGCAACTTTAACCAAGTTGTGCACAGTGTACACCGAAATGACGCTCGATGCATTCTTAATACCTAAACTAGTTAGTTGGAGGTAGAACGCTAATCCAAACAAGAAAAAGTGCTTACTCATGTCCTTACTGCCAACCGGGGACATTTTGGTGCAATTGAAACGTAATTGGGTTGTGGAGGCACCGAAATAGGGTTTTCGTGCATTCTTATCAAAAGGATGTGCTTCTTGAGGGCTAGGACGTTAATCCAAGAATGAGAAACTGTTTCCCCACATCTTTCTTGCCAACCGAGCACGTTTTGGTGGAAATTGCACGAAATTGGATTGAGTACGCACCGAAATGATGTTTTTGTGCCCTCTAAATACGAAATGTGCCTCTTTAGGGCTAGAATGCTAATCCAAGCATCAGAAAGTGCTTCCCCATGTCTTTCTTGCCAACTGATATTGTTTTGGAGCAACTTTAACCAAATCGTACAGAGTGCACACCGAAATGACGTCTTCGTTCATTCCTAACACCCAATGTGGTTCTTTAGGGCTAACACGCTCATTGAGACATAAGAGAGTGCTTCCTCACCTCTTTCTTGGCAATCGGGCGCGTTTTGGTGCAATTTGGACCAAGTTAGACTGAGTATGCATCGAAATGACGTATTCGTGCGCTCTTAGCAGTTAAAGTTGTTCTTTGGGGCGTGAACGGTTATCGAGACATGAGGGAGTGCTTCCCCATATCATTCTTTCCAACGGGGAACGTTTTGTTGCAACTTTAATCGAATTGGACTGAGTGTGCACTGAAATGACCTTTTCATGCATTCTTAAGAACTCAAGTGGATCTTTGGGGTTAGCATGCTAATATCGAGACATGAGAAAGTGCTTCCTTATGTCTTTCTTGGCCACCAAGGAATTTTTGGAGCAATTTGGACGAATTTGGACTGAGTACGCAACGAAATGGTGTTTTCGTGCATTCTCAACACCTAAAGTGGTTCTTTATGGTTAGCACGCTAATATCGAGACATGAGAGAGTGCTACCCCATGTCTTTCTTTCCAACGGGGAACGTTTTGGTGCAACTTTAATCGAATTGGACTCAGTATGTACCGAAATGACGTTTTCGTGCATTCTTAAGACCTCAAGTGGTTCTGTAGGGTTAGCACGCAAATATTGAGACATGAGAAAGTGCTCCCTTATGTCTTTCTTGCCTACCAAGGAAGTTTGGGTGCAATTTGGATGAATTTGGACTAAGTACACACTGAAATGATGTTTTTGTGTATTCTTAACACCTAAAGTGGTTCTTTAGGGCTGGCACGCTAATCGAGACATGAGAACGTGCATCCTCATGTCCTTCTTGCAAACCGAGCACGTTTTGATGAAAGTAGACTGAGTGTGCATCGAAATGAGGTTTTAGTTCCTTGTTAACACGAAATGTGCTTCTTGAGGGCTAGAACGTTAATCCAAGCATGAGAACATGCTTCTTGCCAACCGCGCACGTTTTGGTGGAACTTTAACCAAGTCGTGCGCAGTGTGTACCGGAATGACGTTCCATGCATTCTTCACACCTAAACTAGTTCGTTGGGGCTAGAACGTAAATCCAAGCAAGAGAAAGTGCTTCCTCATGTCCTTAATGCCAACCGGGAACGTTTTGGTGCAATTGAAACGAAATTGGGTTGAGGAGGTACCAAAATGGGGTTTTCATGCGTTCTTATCAATAGCATGTGCTTCTTGAGGGCCAGAACGCTAATCCAACAATGAGAAAGTGCTTCCCCATGCCTTTCTTGTCAACCAATAACGTTTTGGTGCAACTTTAACCAAATTTTACAAAGTGCGCACCGAAATGACTTTTCGTTCATTCCTAACACCCAAAGATGGTGCAACTTTAACCAAATTTTACAAAGTGCGCATCGAAATGACTTTTCGTTCATTCCTAACACCCAAAGTGGTTCTTTAGGGCTAGCACGCCAATTGAGACATTAGAGAGTGCTTCCTCACCTCTTTCTTGCCAATCAGGCACGTTTTGGTGCAATTTGGACCAAGTTAGACTGAATGTGCATCGAAATGACGTATTCGTGCACTCATAGTGCCTAAAGTTGTTCTTTGGGGCTTGATCGCTTATCGAGACATGAGAGAGTGCTACCCCATGTCTTTCTTTCCAACGGGGAACGTTTTGGTGCAACTTTAATCGAATTCGACTCAGTGTGCACCGAAATGACGTTTTCGTGCATTCTTAAGACCTCAAGTGGTTCCTTAGGGTTAGCACGCTAATATTGAGACATAAGAAAGTGCTTCCCTATCTCTTTCTTGCCCACCAAGGAAGTTTTGGCGCAATTTGGACGAATTTGGACTGAGTACGCATCGAAATGATGTTTTCGTGTAGTCTTATCACCAAAAGTGGTTCTTTAGGGCTGGCACGCTAATCGAGACATGAGGATGTGCGTCCTCATGTCCTTCTTGCCAACCGGGCACGTTTTGATGCAATTTAGGTGAAAGTAGACTAAGTGTGCACTGAAATGAGGGTTTAGTTCCTTCTTAACCCGAAATGTGCTTCTTGAGGGCTAGAACGTTAATCCAAGCATAAGAATGTGCTTCTTGGCAACCAGGCACGTTTTGATGCAACTTTAACCAAGTCGTGCACAGTGTGCACCGAAATGATGTTCCATGCAGTCTTAACACGTAAATTGGTTCGTTGGGGCTAGAACGCTAATCCAAACAAGTGAAAGTGCTTCCTCATGTCCTTATTGCCAACCGGGGACGTTTTGGTGCAACTAAAACGAAATTGGGTTGAGAAGGCACCGAACTGGGGTTTTCCAGTGTTCTTATCAAAGGCATGTGCTTCTTGAGGGCTAGAATGTTAATCCAAGAATGAGAAAGTGCTTCCCCACATCTTTCTTGCCAACTGGGCACGTTTTGGTGAAAATTGCACGAATTGGATTGAGTACGCACCGAAATGATGTTTTC
The DNA here is from genome assembly GCA_003254885.1 of Purshia tridentata. Classification (NCBI taxonomy): domain Eukaryota; kingdom Viridiplantae; phylum Streptophyta; class Magnoliopsida; order Rosales; family Rosaceae; genus Purshia; species Purshia tridentata. The sequence goes on from QANT01000552.1 coordinate 47,371, forward strand.
GTGCCCTCTAAACACGAAATGTGCTTCTTTAGGTCTAGAATGCTAATCCAAGCATGAGAAAGTCCTTCCTTATGTCTTTCTTGCCAACCGGCAAAGTTTTGGTGCAACTTTAACCAAATCGTACAGAGTGCTCACCGAAATGACGTCTTCGTTCATTCATAACACCCAAAGTGGTTCTTTAGGACTAGCATGCTAATCAAGACATTAGAGAGTGCTCCCTCACCTCTTTCTTGCCAATCAGGCACGTTTTGGTGCAATTTGGACCAGGTTAGATTGAGTATGCACCGGAATGACGTATTCGTGCACTCTTAGCTCCTAAAGTTGTTCTTTGGCCTTGAACGCTTATCGAGACATGAGAGAGTTCTTGCCCATGTCTTTCTTTCCAACGAGGAACGTTTTGATGCAACTTTAATCAAATTGGACTCAGTGTGCACCGAAATGACGTTTTCGTGCATTCTTGAGAGCTCAAGTGGTTCCTTGGGGTTTGCATGCTTAAATCAAGACATGAGAAAGTGCTCCCTTATGTCTTTCTTGCCTACCAAGGGGTGCAATTTGGATGAATTTGGACTGAGTACACACAGAAATGATGTTTCCGTGTATTCTTAACACCTAAAGTGGTTCTTTAGGGCTGGCACGCTAATCGAGACATGAGAACGTGCATCCTCATGTCCTTCTTGCAAACCGAGCACGTTTTGATGAAAGTAGACTGTGTGTGCATCGAAATGAGGTTTTAGTTCCTTCTTAACACGAAATGTGCTTCTTGAGGGCTAGAACGTTAATCCAAGCATGAGAACGTGCTTCTTGCCAACCGCACACGTTTTGGTGGAACTTGCCAACCAATAACGTTTTGGTGCAACTTTAACCAAATTTTACAAAGTGCGCACCGAAATTACGTTTTCGTTCATTCCTAACACCCAAAGTGCTTCTTTAGGGCTGGCACGCTAATCGAGACATTAGAGAGTGCTTCCTCACCTCTTTCTTGCCAATCAGGCACGTTTTGGTGCAATTTGGACCAAGTTAGACTGTATGTGCATCGAAATGACGTATTCGTGCACTCATAGTGCCTAAAGTTGTTCTTTGGGGCTTGATCGCTTATCGAGACATGAGAGAGTGCTACCCCATGTCTTTCTTTCCAACGGGGAACGTTTTGGTGCAACTTTAATCGAATTGGACTCAGTGTGCACCGAAATGACTTTTTCGTCATTCTTAAGACCTCAACTGGTTCCTTAGGGTTAGCACGCTAATATTCAGACATAAGAAAGTGCTTCCCTATCTCTTTCTTGCCCACCAAGGAAGTTTTGGTGCAATTTGGACGAATTTGGACTGAGTACGCATCGAAATGATGCTTTCGTGTAGTCTTATCACCAAAAGTAGTTCTTTAAGGCTAGCACGCTAACCGAGACATTAGGGAGTGATTCCTCACCTCTTTCTTGTGAATTGGACACGTTTTGGTGCTATTTGGACTAAGTTAGACTGAGTAAGTACTAAAATGACGTGTTCATGCATTCTTAGCACCTAAAGTTGTTCTTCGGGGCTTGAACGCTTATCGAGACATGAGAAAGTTCTTCCTCAAGTCTTTTTTTCCAACGGGGAACGTTTCGGTGCAACTTTAACCGAATTGGACTCAGTGTGCATCGAAATGATGTTTTCGTGCATTCTTAAGACCTCAAGTGGTTCTTTAGGGTTAGCACGCTAATATCGAGACATGAGAAAGTGCTTCCTTATGTCTTTCTTGCCCACCAACGAAGTTTTGCTGCAATTTGGATGAATTTTGATTGAGTACACACAGAAATGATGTTTTTGTGCATTCTTAACACCTAAAGTGGCTATTTAGGGCTGGCACGCTAACCGAGCCATGAGAACGTGCGTCCTCATGTGCTTCTTGCCAATCGGGCACGTTTTGATGCAATTTAGACGAAAGTAAACTGTGTATGTACTGCAATGAGGTTTTAGCTCCTTATTAACACGAACTGCGCTTTTTGAGTGCTAGAACGTTAATCCAAACTTGAGAACATGCTTCTTGCCAACTGCGCACGTTTTCGTGCAACTTTAACCTAGTCATGCATAGTGTGCACCAAAATGACGTTCCATGCATTCTTAACACCTAAACTAGTTCGTTGGGGCTAGAACACCAATCCAAACAAGAGAAAGTGCTTCCTCATGTCCTTACTGGCAATCGGGGACGTTTTGGTGCAAGTGAAATGAAATTTGGTTGAGTAGGCACCAAATAGAGGTTTTCGTGCGTTCTTAACAAAAGCATGCTCTTCTTGATGGCTAGAACGCCAATCCAAGCATGAGAAAGTGCTTCCCAACATCTTTCTTGCCAACCGGGCACATTTTTGTGGAAATTGCAGGAAATTGGATTGAGTACGCACCGAAATGATGTTTTCGTGCTTTCTAAATGCGAAATGTGCTTCTTTAAGGCTAGAATGCTAATCCAAGCATGAGAGAGTGCTTTCCCATGTCTTTCTTTGCAACGGGGAATGTTTTGGTGCAACTTTCATCGAATTGGACTCAGTGTGCACCGAAATGATGTTTTCGTGCATTATTAAGACCTTAAGTGGTTCCTTAGGGTTAGCATGCTAGAATCGAGCCATGAGAAAGTGCTTCCTTACGTCTTTCTTGCCCACTAAGGTAGTTTTGGTGCAATTTGGATGAATTGGCTTGAGTACGCACCAAAATGATGTTTTCACGCATTCTTAACACTAAAGTGGCTCTTTGGGGCTGGCACGCTAATCGAGACATGAGATAGTGCGTCCTCATGTCCTTTTTGCCAATCGGGCGCGTTTTGATGCAATTTAGATGAAAGTAGACTGAGTATGCATTGAAATGAGGTTTTAGTTCCTTCTTCACACGAAATGTGCTTCTTGACGGCTAGAACGTTAATCCAAGCATGAGATCGTGCTTCTTGCCAACCGCGCACGTTTTGGCGTAACTTTAACTAAGTCATGCATAGTGTGCACCAAAATGACGTTCCATGCATTCTTAACACCTAAACTTGTTCATTGGGGCTAGAACGCTAATCCAAATAAGAGAAAGTGCTTCTTCATGTCCTTATTGCCAACCAGGGATGTTTTGGTACAATTGAAACGAAATTGGGTTGAGAAGGCACCGAAATGAGGTTTTTGTGCGTTCTTAACAAAGGCATGTGCTTCTTCAGGGCTAGAATGCTAATCCAAGAATGAGAAAGTACTTCCCCACATCTTTCTTGCCAACCGGGCATGTTTTGGTGGAAATTACATGAAATTAGATTGAGTACGCGCCGAAATTGTGTTTTAGTGCCTTCTAAACACGAAATGTGCTTCTTTTGGGCTAGAATGCTAATCCAAGCATGAGGAAGTGCTTCCCCATGTCTTTCTTGCCAACCGATAACGTTTTGGTACAACTTTAACCAAATTGTACAAAGTGCGCACGGAAATGACGATTTCGTTCATTCCTAACACCCAAAGTGGTTTTTTAGGGCTAGCACACTAATCGAGACATTAGAGAGTGCTTCCTCACCTCTTTCTTGCCAATCGGGCACGTTTTGGTGCAATTTGGGCCAAATTAGACTGAGTACGTATCGAAATGACGTATTCGTTCACTCTTAGACCCTAAAGGGTTTCTTTGGGGCTTGAACGCTTATCGAGATATGAGAAAGTGCTTCCCCATGTCTTTCTTGCCAATAGGGAACGTTTTGGTGCAACTTTATTCGAATTGGTCTCAATGTGCACCGAAATGACATTTTCATCCATTCTTAAAACCTCAAGTGGTTCCTTAAGGTTAGCACGCTAATATCGAGACATGAGAAAGTGCTTCCTTATGTCTTTCTTGCCAACCGCGGAAGTTTTGGTGCACTTTGGACTAAGTTAGACTGAGTATGCACCGAAATGATGTAGTCGTGCATTCTTAGCACCTAAAGTTGTTCTTTGGGGTTTCAACACTTATCGAGACACGAGAAAGTGCTTCCCCATGTCTTTCTTTCCAAGGGGGAACATTTTGGTGCAACTTTAGTTGAATTGGACTCAATGTGCACTGAAATTACGTTTTGGTGCATTCTTAAGACCTCAAGTGGTTCCTTAGGGTTAGCACAGTATCGAGACATGAGAAAGTGCTTCCTTACGTCTTTCTTGCCCACTAAGGAAGTTTTTGTGCAATTTAGACGAAATTTGGACTGTGTACGTACTGAAATTATGGTTTCGTGCATTCTTAACACCTAAAGTGGTTCTTTAGGTCTGGCATGCTAATCGGGACACGAAAACGTGCGTCCTCATGTCCTTCTTGCGAACTGGGCACGTTTTGATGAAATTTACATGAAAGTAGGTTGAGTATACACTGAAATGAGGTTTTAGTTCCTTTTTAACAGGAAATGTGCTTCTTGAGGGCGAGAACGTTAATCCAACTTGCACCGTTGGCAAGAAATAGATGAGGAAGAACTCTCCAATGTCTCGATTAGCGTGCTAGCCCTAAGGAAACACTTTAGGTGCCAAGAATGAACGAAGATGTCATTTTAGTGCACACTCAGTACAATTTGGTTAAAGAAGAAGCACATTTCGTGTTTAAATGTAATGAAAACATCATTTCGGTGCATACTCAGTCCAATTTCGTGCAATTTTTGCCAAATCGTCCCGGTTGGCAAGAAAGATATGGGGAAGCGCTTTCTAATGCTTGGATTAGCGTTCTACCCCCCAAGAAGCACATTTTCTCGGTCAAGAAGGCATGAAAATATCATTTCGGTGCACACTCAATCTAATTTCGTTTCGATTGCACCAAAACGTACCTGGTTGGCAATAAAGACACGAGAAAGCACTTTCTCTTGTTTGGATTAGCGTTCTAGCGCAAATGAACCACTTTAGGTGTTAAGAATGCGTGGAACCTCATTTCGGTGCACATTGTGTACAATTCGGCTAAAGTAGCACCAAAACATGCTCAGTTGGTAAGAAGCACGTTCTTATGCCTGGATTAACGTTCTAGCCCTCAAGAAGAACATTTCATGTTAAGAAAGAACTAAAACGTCATTTCAGTGCAAGCTCGGTCTACTTTCCTCTAAATTGCATCAAAACGTGCCCGGTTGGCAAGAAAGACATGAGGAAGCACTTTCTCATGTCTCGATTAGCATGCCAGCCCTAAAGAACCAATTTTAAGTGTAACGAAAACGTCATTTCGATGTATACTCAGTCCAAATTCGTCCAAATTGCGCCAAAGCTTTCTTTGTTGGCAAGAAAGACATGAGGAGCCACTTTCTCACGTCTCGATATTAGCGTGCTAACCCTAAAGAACCACTTTGGGTCTAAAGAATGCACGAAAACGTCACTTCAGTGCACACTGAGTCCAATTTGATTGAAGTTGCACCAAAACTTTCCCGGTTGGCAAGAAAGATATGGGGATGCACTTTGTCACGTCTCGATTAGCATTCAAGCCCTGAAAAACCACTTTAGGTTCTAAGAATGCACGAATACATCATTTCAGTGCCCACTTGGTCTAGTTTGGCTAAAGTTGCACCAAAACATGGTCAGACGGCATGAAACACATGGGGAACCACTTTCTCATGTTTGGATTAGCGTTATAGCGCAAACGAACTACTTTAGGCGATAAGAATACAAGAATACGTCATTTCAGTGCACATCGAGTCAAATTCGGCTAACGTTGCAACAAAACGTGCTCAGTTGACAAGAAAGCCAAAGGGATGCCTCTTGCAGGGATTATCGTTCTAGCCTTAAAGAAGCATGTTTCGTGTTAGGATAGAACAAATATGTCTTTTCGGTGCATACTCGATCTAACTTGGTCTAAATTGCACCAAAACATGCCTGGTTAGCAAGAAAGAGGCAAGGAAGCACTCTCCAACGTCTCGATTAGCGTGCTAGCCTTAAGGAACCACTTTAGGTGCTAAGAATGGACGAAGACGTCATTTCGGTGCACACTCAGTACAATTTGGTTAAAGTTGCGCTGAAACGTTATCGGTTTGCGGGAAAGACATGGGGAAGCAGCTTTTCATGCTTGGATTAGCATTCTAGTCCTAAAAAAGCATATTTCATGTTTAGAAGTAACGAAAACATCATTTCGGTGCATATTCAGTCCAATTTGTGAAATTTTCACCAAATCGTGCCCAGTTGGCAAAAATGATATGGGGAAGGACTTTCTAATGCTTGGATTAGTGTTCTACCCCCATGAAGCACATTTTCTTGGTTAAGAAGGCACGAAAACATCATTTCGGTGCACGCTCAATCTAATTTTGGTTCAATTGCACGCTCGGTTGGCAATAAAGACGCGAGGAAGCACTTTCTCTTGTTTGGATTAGCGTTCTAGCGCAAATGAACCACTTTAGGTGTTAAAATGCATGGAACGTCATTTCGGTGCACACTGTGTACAATTCGGCTAAATTTGCAACAAAACGTGCCTGATTGGCAATAAAGACGCGAGGAAGCACTTTCTATTGTTTGGATTAGCGTTCTAGCGCAAATGAGCCACTTTAGGTGTGAAGAATGCATGGAATGTCATTTCAGTGCACACTGTATACAATTTGGCTAAAGTTGTACCAAAACATGCTCGGTTGCCAAGAAGCATGTTCTCATGCTTGGATTAACGTTCTAGCCCTCAAGAAAAACATTTCATGTTAAGAAAGAACTAAAACGTCATTTTGGTGCATGCTCGGTCTACTTTCGTCTAAATTGCATCAAAACGTTCCCAGTTGGCAAGAAAGTCATGAGGAAGAACATTCTTGTGCCTCGATTAGCATGCCAGCCCAACGGAACCAGTTTAGGTGTTACGAAAAAATCATTTCGATGCATATTCAATTCAAATTAGTCCAAATTGCGCCAAAACTTTCTTGGTTGGCAAGAAAGACATGAGGAAGCACTTTCTCACATCTTGATATTAGCGTGCTAACCCTAAAGAACCACTTTGGTTCTTTAGGTTTGGCAAGAAAGACAGAGGGATGCACTTTCTGCTGCTTGGATTAGCGTTCTAGCCTTAAAGAAGCACGTTTTGTGTTAGGATAGAACAAAAATGTCTTTTCGGTGCATGCTCTGTCTAACTTGGTCCAAATTGCACCTAAACGTGTTTGGTTGACAAGAAAGAGACGAGAAAGCACTCTCCAATGTCTGGATTAGCGTGCTAGCCCTAAGGAACCACTTTAGGCGCTCAGAATGAACGAAGACGTCATTTCGGTGCACACTCAGTGCAATTTCGTTAAACTTGCCCCGAAACATTATTGGTTGGCGAGAAAGACATGGGGAAGCAACTTCTCATGCTTGGATTAGCATTCTTGTCCTAAAGAAGCACATTTCGTGTTTAGAAGTAACGAAAACATCATTTCATTGCGTACTCAGTCCAATTTCCTGCAATTTCCACCAAATCGTGCCTAGTTGGCAAAAAAGATATGGGGAAGCACTTTCTAATACTTGGATTAGCATTCTACCCCTCAAGAAGCACATTTTCTCGGTTAAGAACGCATGAAAACATCATTTCTGTGCACACTCAATCTAATTTCGGTTCAATTGCACCAAAAAGTGCCCGGTTGGCAATAAAGACATGAGAAAGCACTTTCTCTTGTTTGGGTTAGCGTTCTAGCGTAAATGAACCACTTTAGGTGTTAAGAATGCATGGAATGTGATTTCGGTGCACACTGTGCATAATTTAGCTAAAGTTGCACCAAAACGTGCTCGGTTTGCAAAAAGCACGTTTTCGTGCTTCGATGAACGTTCAAGCCCTCAAGAAGAAAATTTCGTATTAAGAAAGAACTAAAATGTCATATCGGTGCATGCTTGGTCTACTTTCATCTAAATTGCATCAAACGTGCCCGGTTGGCAAGAAAGACATGAGGAAGCACTTTCTCGTGTCTCGATTAGCATGCCAGCCCTAAAGAACCAATTTAGGTGTTACGAAAACATCATTTCGGTGCATACTCAGTCCAAATTCGTCCAAATTGCGTCAAAACTTTCTTGGTTGGCAAGAAAGACATGAGGAAGGACTTTCTTGTGTCTCGATTAGCGTGCCAGCCCTAAAGAACCAATTTAAGTGTTACGAAAACATCATTCCCGTGCATACTCAGTCCAAATTCATCCAAATTGCGCCAAAACTTTCTTGGTTGGCAAGAAAGACATAGGGATGCACTTTGTCACGTCTCGATTAGCGTTCAAGCCCTCAAAAAGCACTTTAGGTGCTAAGAATGCACGAATACGTCATTTCGGTGCACACTTGGTCCAATTTGGCTAAAGTTGAAACAAAATGTGATTGGTTGGCAAGGAAGATAGAGGGATGCACTTTCTCTTGCTTGGATTAGCGTTCTAGCCTTAAAGAAGCACGTTCCGTGTTAGGATAAAACAAAAATTTCTTTTCGGTGCATACTTGGTCTAACTTGGTCCAAATTGCACTAAGGAACCAGTTTTGGTGTTAAGAATGAACAAAGACGTCATTTCAGTGCACACTCAGTACAATTTGGTTAAAGTTGCACCGAAACGTTGTCGGTTGGCGAGAAAGACATGGGGAAGCGGCTTCTCATGGTTGGATTAGCATTCTAGTCCTAAAGAAGCACATTTTGTGTTTAGAAGTAACGAAAACATCATTTCGGTGCATACTCGGTCCAATTTCGTGCAATGTCCATCAAATCATGCCCGATTGGCGAGAAAGATATGGGGAAGCACTTTCTAATGCTTGGATTAGCATTCTACCCCTCAAGAAGCACATTTTCTCGGTTAAGAACGCACGGAAACATCATTTCGGTGCCTACTTAATCTAATTTCGGTTCAGTTGCACCAAATCGTGCCCGGTTGGCAATAAAGACACGAGGAAGCACTTTATCTTGTTTGGATTAGCGTTCTAGCGCAAATGAACCACTTTAGGTGTTAAGAATGCATAGAACGTCATTTTGGTGCACACCATGTACAATTTGGCTAAAGTTGCACCAAAACGAGCTCGGTTGGCAAGAAGCACATTCTCATGCTTGGATGAACGTTCTAGCCCTCAAGAAGAACATTTCGTATTAAGAAAGAACTAAACCGTCATTTCGGTGCATGCTCAGTCTTCCGAATGATGTTTTCGTGCGTTCTTAACCGAGAAAATGTGCTTCTTGATGGGTCGAACACTAATCGAAGCATTAAAAATTGCTTCCCCATATCTTTCTTGCCAACCGAGAGCGATTTGGTGGAAATTGCACGAAATTGGACTGAGTATGCACCGAAATGATGTTTTCGTTACTTATAAACACGAAATGTGCTTCTTTAGGACTAAAATGCTAATCTAAGCATGAGAAGCTGCTTCCCCATGTCTTTCTCGCCAACCGATAACGTTTCGGGGCAAGTTTAACGAAATTGCACTAAGTGTGCACCGAAATGACATCTTCGTTCATTCTTAGCACCTAAAGTGGTTCCTTAGGGCTAGCGCGCTAATGGAGACATTGGAGAGTGCTTCCTCATGTCTTTCTTGCCAACTGGGCATGTTTTGGTGCAATTTGGACCAAGTTAGACCAAGTATGCACCGAAAACACATTTTTGTTCTATCCTAACACGAAACGTGCTTTTTTAATGCTAGAACGCTAATCCAAGCAAGAGAAAGTGCATCCCTCTGTCTTTCTTGCCAACAGAGCAAGTTTTGTTGCATGTTAGCTGAATTTGACTCAATGTGCACTAAAACGACGTATTCCTGCATTCTTAACACCTAAAGTACTTCGTTTGCGCTAGAACGCTAATCCAAACATGAGAAAGTGGTTCCCCATGTGCTTCTTGTCATCCGAACACGTTTTGGTGCACCTTTAGCCAAATTGGACCAAGTGTGCATCGAAATGACGTATTCGTGCATTCTTAGCACCTAAAGTGATTCTTGTGGGCTTGTACGCTAATCAAGACGTAAGAAAGTGCATCCCCATGTCTTTCTTGCCAACCAGGAACGTTTTGGTGTAACTTCAATCAAATTGGAGTCAGTGTGCACCGATGTGACATTTTCGTGCATTCTTCAGACGAAATGTGGTTCTTTAGGGCTAGCATGCAAATATCGAGACGTGAGAAAGTGCTTCCTCATTTCTTTCTTGCCAACAAAGAATGTTTTGGTATAATTTGGACGATTTGGACTGAGTATGCATCGAAATGATGTTTTCGTAACAGCTAAATTGGTTCTTTTTTTTTGGTAAAGGGGCATACCCCAGGAAACAAAGCCTAAGACAGCCAAAAAAACAACAATACAAAAGAAGCCTACGAGCAGTCAACCCACTAGGCGTAAACTGAACAAAACTTAGGGGAAGGAGAACCACAATTGGACAACTACTCTCCAAGTTGCCAATCCCAAGGGATAATGCACGAGTAGGACGAAATAGTAGATAACCTACCCTTGATGGAGTTAACAATCAGATTGAAGAGGGCTACTGAATTCATAGCTTCCCCTTTGAAGTTACTATTGTTTCATTCCCTCCAAATAGAGTAAGTAGCCGCTGCCAAGCAAAGCTTCTTAATAGTGGTCATAGTGTGCTTCCCTTTCCACATTATAGCCAGCCTAGAGACCATGGAAGGCCATACATGATGGGTAACCGATGTGCCACATTTTCCAAAAGCCGAGACCAAATGGAGAGGTTGAACGGACACTCAAAGAAGAGGTGGGAGTGAGATTCCATATCAGACTTGCAAAGCACACAAAGAGTATCAATATCTTGATTGTAAGTCACCATGCGATCAGCGGTAGCCAACCTTCTCGGATTGCCAACCAAAGAATGAGGCTTATACATGGAATGTTGTGGCTGAACCAAACCATTCTAAACCAAGGAACCTTGGGGCTGCACTCTCTTAAATGCTCCTAAGTGGAGGCAGCGGTGTAATGGCCTGAAGGGGAGGGAAGCCACTGGATTACATCTTCCAATTCAGAGTTGGGGTTATAGGGGGGTATGCTTTGCCTACACTCAATCAGATTCAGGGAGTTAGCCATCGGCCAATTCCATTGGTTTCCACAAACAATGGCACCAACCTTAGAGTTTGGAAGAATCCCGGAGTCATAAATAATTCTAACACCCCAAATAGAAGTTATTGGACCTCGTGGATGCCAATTATCATGCCAATGAGAAGTCTTCTCACCATTCCCAATCTTGTGGAGAGTAAAGGGGCGAGCCAAGCACCGAAGCCTGAGAATCTTCCTCCAATTCCAAGAGCAGATTTGAGGAGGTTTTACCTCCCATATATTCCTTCCTTTGAGGTGGTAAACATGTATCCACCTAGTTCAAATGTGTCTCATCATAAGGGACTTGTTCCAAATGGGGAGTGACTTAATACCAAGAACCCCCTCATCTTTCGGTTTACAAATATTAGCCCACTTCACCTTTGCTCCCTGGAACTTGTCCTCCCTACCAGACCAAAGGAAGGATCGAAGCTTTCGTTCAACCTTAAGAAGGACCTTTTTGGGCAACATGATGTTGCTTGACCAGAAAATATGCATGCTTGATAACACGAAAATAATAAGTTGAAGCCTTCCCGCATAGGAGAGGAATTTATTCCTCCAAGAATTAATGCACCTAGCCACACTATCAACAAGCTTGATGCAAGCCCTAATCCTTAGCTTCGAAGAGATGATAGGAATTCCAAGGTACCTAATGGGGAGGCTGCCCATGTTGAAATTGAGGCACTCTTCGATCATAATTTGCATATTCAAGGGAACCCTGGATAGGAAAATATTACTCTTTTGAGGGTTAGCCTTGAGACCCGAAATCTCATGAAACTCATTCAAAGCCTCCATAACAGTGAGAATTGAGGGGAGATCACCTCGACAAAGCATTATAAGGTCATCCGCAAAACACAAGTGAATGAGCTTCGTTTTTTCACATTTCCAATGATATTTAAAATTCTGATTATGGCTAGTCTTGTAGGCCACCAATTGCAATAGGACTTCTATAGCAATGACGAAGAGATAAGGGGCCAAAGGGATCACCTTGCCGAAGACTATGAGAGCTAGGGAAGAACCCAGCCAATTCACCATTAACACAATAGAGTACTTCAAAGTAGAAATGTAGGCCTTGATCCATTTGATCATAATACTTGGGAAATTAAGGGCAACAAGGGTGTGGAAAATAAAGTTCCAATCCACCATATCATAAGCTTTCATTATATCAACTTTAAGAGTGCACCTAGGAGTCTTCCCATTCTTGTGGTAGTCACAGAATAACTCCTGCACCAAAAGAATGTTATCTCCAATTCTACGCCCCCCAACAAAGGCCGTTTGAGAAGGGCTAATAATAGAAGGCAACACCATTTTGATCCTATTGGCCATAACCTTAGAAATAATCTTGTAAGAGTGTTGCAACAAGAGATAGGTGAAAGTCACTAAGCTTAGTGGCATTACGCACCTTCAGAATGAGAGCGATCGAAGTAGTATTGCATTCTCTAAGCAACTGCCTTGTGGAGAAAAATTCCTTGATAGCCTCAATAATATCCTCCCCAATAATGTGCCAAGTAGTATGGAAAAGTGGCCATTGAAACCGTCGAGACCTGGAGATTTGTTTGGATTCATGGAGAAGCAAGCCTCTTTGATTTCAGCCAAAGAAACAACATGACCAAGCAGGGTAGCCTGCTCATTCGAGATAGCATTAGACACTGTCCCCTTCACTCTTAAGCCGATATCACTTCTAGGAGAGTTAGGAGCAGTCCATAAGTCTTGATAGAACTTCACCACCTCACTTTTGATGTTTTCAACCCCCTCTACTTTAGTGCCATCCTCACGGAGAAGAGAAGAGATTCTATTAATGTTTCTTCTCCCCATAGTAGATTTAAAGAAGAAAGCTAAGTTCCAATCTCCCTCTTTTAACCATTGGATTCGAGATTTTTGCTTGTTAAAGGACTGCTACACCTCAAGAGCCTTAGCATACTCCTTAACCAAGGCTTTTTCCTCCAGCCTTAGAGTAGGGTCACATGGATTGGTAGCCAAACCCTTTTGGCTAACAACCAACTTTTCCTTTGCATCCAACGTATTAAGAGCGAGCGACATTACCAACAATATTCTTGTTTAGCTTCTTCAATTCCTCCTTGATGAGCTTGAGCTTCCTTGAGACCCAAAACTGATGAGAGCCAACAATAGAAGTGTTCCAACATCGCATAACAAGGGGGATGAAATCCTCCCGACTAGCCATGAAATTGAAGAACTTGAATGGGCATTTCCTAGCTGGGGGAGGGATCCCTATGCTAACCACACAAGGGCAATGATCGGATATACCCGGGAGGAGAAAATCAGCCCTGGATTTAACAAACTTTGAAATCCAAGCTTCATTAACCATAACCCTATCAAGCTTTTTGGAAACACAATCTGGAGCGACTCTTTTATCACTCCAAGTACAAAGAGCCCTGGTAAACCGAAGGTCATCCACTTCCACATTCTCAATGCATTTCTGAAAATTAACTATAGCATTGGTAACCCTGTTAAAGCCCCCCTTGATCTCAAAGGAATTTCGAGCCACCTTAAAATCCACTAGCATGACCCACGGCATTCCCCAACATAAGCGTAAGACCTGTCCAAACTCCTCCACAACTCCTTGCGGTGCCCACCATCATTAGAACCATAAACAAAAGTAGCATAAGACTCAAAATTACACTCAATATGGTGAACCCGATAATTGATAAACTGATCGGATTCCTCAAGTTTAACAAGATGAAAGATGCTTGGATTCCAAGCCACCCAAATTCTACCACTATCAAGGGAATTAGAGTTATCCTCCACAGTCCAATTATTATTAAAAGTAGAGTTAGACACAAACACCTTGTTGCACTTCTTGACCCTAGTCTCAACAATGCCAATTAGAGAGAGCTTATTATCTTGCACAAAATTCCTAACTTCAGCTTATTTGGAGGTTGAATTGAGCCCCCTTATGTTCCAACAAGCAAACTTAATCATGGTGGCAAGTTTGTAGTAGCGCCGGGGCTAGTCTTGGCCTTCTTACCCGATTTCTTCTTGTGTTTCTTATGCTTTTTATTGCTTGAGGAATGTGCAACCACAATAGGGACTCCATCAATGTTCTTCCCTAACAACTTGGTCGCCCATAGGGACAAATCCGGGGAGGCCGTGCTTGGCTCCAAATCGCTATCCACCTCCCTCTCTCCATCAAGCACTTGGAAGGGGTTGGAGGAAGTAACCTTAGGGGCTGGAGAAGGGGACTCACTCTCCCAATTAATGGCACAAGAGCTACTCTCACCCTTGAAGTTCTGAATAGCACCAATCACTTCAATGGGATTGGTAATTGTGGTCCAGCCCTTGGTCTCCTCATCCACCTTCTCCTTCTTCTTACCAATAGGAATAGTACCCTCCCTAGAAAGATCGCCTAGGGTATCAATGATAGGAGGAGAGGCATCATGAGTCTTCTTCTTTACCCAAACTAAAGGATTCTATCCCTTGGTGCAACTGCCCGCAAAATGACCAAAAGAATTGCATAGAGTACATATCTTAGGTTTCCATTGGTATTCCACCTTAATCTCAACGGAAGTACCTTACTTCACCATTAAATCAAATGATTCAATTAATTCCGACCTAGCATCAATCTCTACACACACCCTAGCATAGGAGATTCCTTTGCAAGTTTTGGTGAGGCTGTCGGCATAGAGAGGCCTACCTATTGCACTAGCAATATAGCTCAGCCCCCCTCTCAGTCAAGAACTCATGAGGGACATTGTAGAATTTGGCCCAAAGAGGAATTTTGGTGTGTGATTCATTAGTTAAAATTAGGCCTGGTTGCCACCTCTTGAAGAATAAAGGTTGCCCAGCAAACAGCCAAGGATCTGCCTCCAAAATGGTAGAGTAAGCTTCAGCCTTGGAGAACTTGAAGAAGAAGAAGCCACTCTCATTTGCAAGCACCTCCTCCAGCCCCTTATTACCCCAAACCCTATGAGCAATATTCTTTACAACATGAAAAGGAAGCTTCTTCCCTAACATATAGCCCACCAAAGAATTTTCCAAAACTTTGCAACCCTCAGCTACCACATCAGGGGGAGGAGACACCACCCTTCTACCTCCATTAGCACTAGGTTGGTGGAACTGAAGTTGCATGGGTGCATGAGGAGTTCCCCCTTTACCAATGACAGCATGGCTATAATTCATTATCTTAGGAGGCTCAGTTTGATCCGTTGGACAATAGGCATGCTCCTCTTTTGAAATTTGAAAGTCAACCATATCATGTGACACAATATGGGATGGGGAAAAGGCCTTAGCCAAATCAGAGCTGGCAACTACATACTTACCATTTGAGGAATGTTGCAGCATGCCAAAGGGAGGAATGTCAGCAGCTGTACCTTTTGCACTAGTCCCTTTGTCCTTCACACCCATGTGATGTGTGTTAGGAGTACCAAAAAGCAAAGGCCCCCTATCAGCACTTCTGACCATGTCGCCCTCCAATGCACCCATGTGACTAGCAGGGAATGTTCCAAGAGGGCTGGATGCTTGTGACTAGCGGGGAATGTTCCAAACCCCTATTATCCGATAGGTTATTAACACCTGGATAAGAGGAAGACAAAACGCCCAAAACAACACCACCATGGCTGGAGCTTCGAACCAGGGGTGGAATAAGCTCTAGATAGCCCTTAGACGTAAGCAGCAACCTAGCTGGAGTACCACCACACGGTCTGACCTCAAGAGGTGAAGAAGGTGCCACTAGACTTGTACCCAAAGGGCGGTCCAAGGTTGTAGCTGCACTTCCAAGGCCTTCCCCAAGAAAAAATGACTTGGCAGAAGGCTAGAAATACAATTGGCAGCATGCTCCTTATCCAAAGAAGAAGAGAAAGCTATGTGGGGTGAGGAAACGCCTATAAAGTTAAGAGACAGGGGGAGGTTTAAAGTGGAAGAGCAAGTGCGATCTGAGCTACTTTGGGCGGGGGGTGGAGGGGGATGAGAGAAAACTAGAGTAGACCGAGCATGCACCGAAATGACGTTTTAGTTCTTTCTTAAAACAAAATGTTCTTCTTGAGGGCTAGAACGTTAATCCTAGCATGAGAAAGTGCTTCTTGCCAACCAAGCACGCTTTGGTACAACTTTAGCCAAATTGTACATAGTGTGCACCGAAATGACGTTCCATGCATTCTTAACACCTAAAGTGGTTCATTTGCGCTAGAATGCTAATCCAAACAAGAGAAAGTGATTCCTCGTGTCTTTATTGCAAATCCGGCACGTTTTGGTGCAATTGATCCGAAACTAGATTGAGTATGCACCGAAATGATGTTTTCGTATGTTCTTAAACGAGAAAATGTGCTTCTTGAGAGGTAGAATGCTAATCCAAGCATTAGAAAGTGCTTCCCTATATCTTTCTTGCCAACTGGGCATGATTTGGTGGCAATTGCACGAAATTGGACTGAGTATGCACCAAAATGATGTTTTCGTTACTTCTAAACATGAAATGTGATTCTTTAGGACTAGAATGCTAATCCAAGCATGAGAAGCCGCTTCCCCATGTCTTTCCTGCCAACCAATAACATTTTGGTGCAACTTTAACCAAATTGTATTGAGTGTGCACTGAAATGACATCTTCGTTCATTCTTAGCACCTAAAGTGATTCCTTAGGGCTAGCACGCTAATCGAGACATTGGAGAGTGCTTCCTCGTCTCTTTCTTGCCAACCGCGCACGTTTTGGTGCAATTTTGACCAAGTTAGACCGAGTATGCATAGAAAAGGCATTTTTGTTCTACTCTAAAACGAAACGTGCTTCTTTAAGGCTAGAACGGTAATCCAAGCAGAAGAAAGTGCATCCCTCTGTCTTTCTCGCCAACCTAGCATGTTTTGTTACAACATTAGTCAAATTTAACTTAATGTGCACTAAAACGATGTATTCGTGCATTCTTAACGCCTAAAATACTTCGTTTGCGCTAGAACGCTAATCCAAACATGAGAAAGTGGTTCCCCATGTGTTTCTTGTCATCCAAGCACATTTTGGTGCACCTTTAGCCAAATTGGACCAAGTGTGCACCGAAATGACGTATTCGTGCATTCTTAGCACCTAAAGTGGTTCTTGAGGGCTTGAAGGGCTTGAACGCTAATCGAGATGTGAGAAAGTGCATCCCCATGTCTTTCTTGCCAACCGGGAACGTTTTGGTGCAACGTCAATCAAATTGGACTCAGTGCGCACCGACGTGACATTTTCGTGCATTCTTTAGACCCAAAGTGGTTCTTTAGGGTTAGCACACTAATATCGAGACGTGAGAAAATGCTTCCTCATGTCTTTCTTGCCAACCAAGAAAATTTTGTTGCAATTTGGATGAATTTGGACTGAGTATGCACCGAAATGATGTTTTCGTAACACCCAAATTGGTTCTTTAGGGCTGGCATGCTAATCGAGACATGAGAAAGTGCTTCCTCATGTCTTTCTTGCCAACCAGGCACGTTTTGATGCAATTTAAATGAAAGTAGACCGAGCATGTACCGAAATGACATTTTGGTTCTTTCTTAACACGAAATGTTCTTATTGAGGGCTAGAACGTTAATCCAAGCATGAGAATGTGCTTCTTGCCAACCAAGCACGTTTTGGTGCAACTTTAGCCAAATTGTATACAGTGTGCACCGAAATGACGTTCCATGCATTCTTAACACCTCAAGTGGTTCATTTGCGCTAGAACGCTAATCCAAACACGAGAAAGTGCTTCCTCGTGTCTTTATTGCCAACCAAGCACGTTTTGGTGTAATTGAACTGAAATTAGATTGAGTCTGCACCGAAATAATATTTTCATACGTTCTTAACCAAGAAAATGTGTTCCTTGAGGGGTATAACGCTAATCCAAGCATTAGAAAGTGCTTCCCCATATCTTTCTTGCCAACCGGGCACGAGTTGGTAGAAATTGCATGAAATTGGACTGAGTATATACCGAAATGATGTTTTCGTTACTTCTAAACACGAAATATGCTTGTTTAGGACTAGAATGCTAGTCCAAGCATGTGAAGCTTCTTCCCCATGTCTTTCCCGCCAACCGATAACGTTTCGATGCAAATTTAATAAAATTGTACTAAGTGTGCATTGAAATGACATCTTCGTTCATTCTTAGCACCTAAAGTGGTTCCTTAGGGCTAGCAGGCTAATCGAGACATTGGACAGTGCTTCTTCGTCTCTCTCTTGCCAACCGGGCATCTTTTGGTGCAATTTGGACCAAGTTAGGCCGAGTATGCATCGAAAAGACATTTTTATTCTATCCTAACACGAAACGTGCTTCTTTAAGGCTGGAAGGCTAATCCAAGCAGGAGAAAGTGCATCCCTCTGTCTTTCTTGCCAACCGAGCACGTTTTGTTGCAACGTTAGCCAAATTTCACTCAATGTGCACTGAAACGATGTATTCATGCATTCTTAACGCCTAAACTAGTTCGTTTGCGCTAGAATGCTAATTCAAACATGAGAAAGTGGTTCCCCATGTGTTTCTTGTCATCCGAGCACTTTTTGGTGCAAATTTAACCAAATTGGACCAAGTGTGCACCAAAATGACGTATTCGTGCATTCTTAGCACCTAAAGTGGTACTTAAGGGCTTGAACGCTAATCGAGACGTGAGAAAGTGCATCCTCATGTCTTTCTTGCCAACCAAGAACGTTTTTGTGCAACTTCAATCAAATTGGACTCAGTGTGCACCGAAGTGACGTTTTCGTGCATTCTTCTGACCCAAAGTGGTTCTTTAGGGTTAGCACGCTAATATCGAGATGTGAGAAAGTGCTTCCTCATGTCTTTCTTGCCAACCAAAAAAGTTTTGTCGCAATTTGGATGAATTTGGATTGAGTATGCACCGAAATGATGTTTTCGTAACCCCTAAATTGGTTCTTTAGGGTTGGCACGCTAATCGAGACATGAGAAAGTGCTTCCTCATGTCTTTCTTGCCAACCAGGCACGTTTTGATGCAATTTAGACTTAAGTAGACCAAGCATGTGGCAAAATGATGTTTTAGTTCTTTCTTAACACGAAATGTTATTTTTGAGGGCTAGAACGTTAATCCATGCATGAGAACGTGCTTCTTGCCACGAGCACGTTTTGGTGCAACTTTAGGCAAATCGTACACAGTGTGCGCCAAAGTGACGTTCCATGAATTCTTAAACCTTAGGCTATTTTTTGGCCTCCTCCCCTCCTAATGTTTCTAAACACGTTCCCTTACCTCCTCTAACACCCTCAAACAGTCCATTGCTGCCCCCCACCGCAACCTCTACTTACAAGCCCAAACCCACTGCACATCCACCATTGCAATATTCCTTAGCGCCTTTAATCATTTCTCACCCTACTGTAACACCCCCTTCCCCCCCCCNCCCCCACCTCACCCTCCAAACCTTCCTCTAACACTTGTGCTGAGCTTGTTTGTACTACTTCCATGGCTGGCTTGTGCAACCGGGTTGGGGCTGTTCATGGAGAGCCTCCAAATGTCCAGTTTGCTCAAGTTGCTCCCCTTTGTCCATCTGGTAATAGCCTATTAGATAATATCTTGCTGGAGCAGGTTGGGAAGTCAAACACATTAGATCACATGCATCCTTTGGGTACTGAACCAGCCAGCTGCTTAGGACTAATGCATGCTAGAAACCCCTCTTTGCCTCACATGGGTCAAGAGCAGCAAAAGCTGATGGGCATGCCTTTCTGGTAGTTGCACTCCCAATGGTATTCTACCACGCAGCCCCCAAAATGGTAAGTCCATGATTTTGGGTAAGGGACATGAGGACACCCTTGCATTGTTTAAGGAGGCATCTTTCTCTTCCCCTTTGTCCCTTTCTCCATCTGATTCCCCAAATTCAAAAAGTGAGCAGACTTTCCATCCCAATCAACCCCTCCATGCACGTGAGAATGGTTCTACTCTAAACAAGGGGGCTGCACCTTCACAGGCCCCTAAAAATTACTCTAAAGTTGTCCAAGGTTCTGGTGTTGACTCTCCCTCTTTCCCTTTGAATTTAAAATTTTACAAACCACTTGTGGAAGGGGGTAGAAGAGTGGTTTGCTGCCCCCCCCCCCCCCTGAAGTGGCAGCTAAAGGTTGTAAGGCTTGGGAGAATTGTTTGGTGGGTTATTTCATGGAAAAGAAGCTGCCATTCCCTGCTGTTAGGGCCATTACTTGGAGGATTTGGGGCAACAAGGGCTTAATGGAGGTGTTGGCTAATGATTTTGGTTAAGAAATGGCAACAAGGCCGCTCCCTCACCAAGGAGTCCCACTCCAAGATTCCAATTTGGGTTAAGTTTTTCAATGTTCCTCATGAATAATGGACGAGAAATGGCCTCAACTACATTGCTAGTGCTGTAGGTAAGCCTCTTTATGCCGATAGCCTTACGAAGATGCAAAAAAGAGTGTCGTTTGCTAGAGTTTGTGTGGAGATTGATGCTTCCTTGGAGTTGATAGATTCGTTTGATTTGTTAGTGCATGATGGAGATGCTCCTAGGCTGTGGAGATCAAGGTTGAGTATCCATGGAAGCCTAAATTATGCTCTTTATGCACAAATTTTGGCCACCTAAATGGGAGGTGTCCTGCTGCACAAAAACCCTTGATTTGGGTTAAGAAAACTAGTGATAAGGACCCCTCTCCTATATTGGAACATAGAGGTGTTTCTCTACTTTGGATAAATGTGGGGTGAAGGATAATAAAGGGAAGTCAGGCTGGAGTACTATCATTAATCCTATTGAAGTGGTAGGGGTAGTCCGCAATTTTCAAGGGGAGAGTAGCTCTTATGCCATTCAATTAGAGGATGATCCCAAATCTCCAGCCCCTTTGATCACCTCTTTCAATCCTTTCAATATGCTTGAGGATAATGAGGAGTCAGATAGGGATCAAGAGCCTAACACCGCTTCCCCGGATAAGTCCTTTTGGCCAAGTAAGATTCTTTCGCAAGAATATTGATGGACCTCCCTTGGTGACCTCGAAGTCCTCTAGTAAGAAGAAAAAAAAGAAGAGCAAGAAGAAATCTAGTAGTGTGGGCAATTCCAGCCCCGGTGAGTCCTCCAGTCAGCCCCAATGATCAAGCTAGCGTGTTGGAATATTAGGGGGCTGAATTCCTCCCCTAAGCATGCTTAAATTAGGAATTTTGTGCAAGACAACAGTCTCTCTGTTATGGGCATCGTGGAAACTAGAGTTCGGCAATGCAATAAGGTGAATGTTTCTAATTCTATTTTCAACAATTGGATTGTGGAGGATAATTACTTGTCTAGTGATAGTGGTAGAATTTGGGGTCTTGGAACCCAAAAATATTTCAACTTGTTAAGTTGGATGAAATGGATCAATTGATCAATTATCGGGTCAACCATATTGAGTGCAATGTTGAGTTTTATGTCTCTTTTGTCTATGGCTCTATTGATGGTGGTAAATGAAAGGAGTTATGGAACTTTTTGGGCAGTGCCTCTTCTTTGATTGGTGATCAGCCGTGGGTCATTTTAGGTGACTTCAATGTGGCCCGGAACTCTTTTGAGATCATGGGGGGCTCTACTTGGACCACTAATGCTATGTTAGACTTTCAAAAGTGTATCAAGGATATTGAAATTGATGATCTTCGTTATACCGGGGCCCTTTGCACTTGGTGTGATAAAAGACCTACCACGAGGAGTGTTGCAAAGAAGCTTGATCAGGTTATGGTTAACGAAGCTTTGAATGTTTGGTTTATAAATTCGGGTGCTAATTTTCCCCTTCTTAGCATCTCGGATCACAGCCTTTGTATGGTGAACTTAGGGATCTCCCCTAGAGCTAGAAGATGTCCTTTTAAGTTTTTCAACTTCATGACTAAGTGGGATGAGTTCATTCCCATTGTTACTTGCTATTGGGATACTACTATAAGGGGTTCCCTCCAATTTCAGGTCTCGAAGAAGCTTAAGTTAATCAAAGAGGAGTTAAAGAAGCTGAATAAGAATGTGGTTGGGAGGGTTCCTCACAACACCATCATTGCAAAGCGTAATTTGGATGCCTGCCAACTTGGGCTGGAGGCGGATCCTCACAATATTGGCCTTAGAAGCATTGAAAAGGGGTTAGTGATGGCGTATGCTATAGCCTTTGAGATGGAGGTATTGTTTAATAAGAAAAAATCTTGTATTCAATGGTTGAAGGAAGGAGATAGGAACTCGGCTTTCTTTTTCAAATCTACTTTGGGAAGAAGAAATATTAATAGGATCACTTCCGTTCTTGGTGAGAATGGCATTATTGTGGAGGGGGTAGACAATATCAAAAATGAAGTGGTCAATTTCTATCAACGATTATGGACAGCTCCTAACCGGCCTAGTAATGACATTGAGGGAAGAGTTTGGGGTATTATTTACCAATGCCATTTCGGATGTGCAAGCTGTTGCTCTTAGCCAAGAGGTGACCACGAAAGAGATTAAAGAGGCTTGCTTCTCTATGAACCCCAATAAGGCCCCGGGTCCTAATGGATTTAATGCTCACTTCTTCCATGCTACTTGGCATATTATTAGGGATGATATTGTTGCGGCCATTCATGAGTTCTTCTCCACTGGCCTATTGCTTAGGGAATGTAATGCTACCTTGGTTACTCTTGTCCCTAAGATTGCTAATGCCACCATGCTTAGCGATTTCCGGCCTATCTCTTGTTGCAACACCCTCTATAAGATTATTTTGAAGGTGATGGCCAATTGTATCAAAGTGGTGCTGCCATCCATTATTAGTCCCACCCAAATGGCCTTTGTTGGAGGTCGTCGGATTGGGGACAATATCCTTTTAGTGCAAGAGCTGTTTTGGGACTATTACAAGAATAGCAAGACCCCGAGATGTGTGTTGAAAGTTGACATCATGAAAGCCTATGATATGGTGGATTGGGACTTTATAATCCATACCCTTGCTGCCCTCAAATTCTCCAATAGCATGATTAATTGGATCAAGGCTTGTATTTCATCCCCGAAGTTCTCTATATGTGTTAATGGTGAATTGGCGGGTTTCTTCCCTAGCTCTCGTGGCCTTTGCCAAGGAGACCCTATGTCCTCCTATCTTTTTGTTATTGCCATGGAGGTGCTCTCGCAATTGGTGGCGCACAAGACTAGCCAAAATCCGAATTTCAAGTATCATTGGAAGTGTGATAAGGTAAAACTTACCCATTTGTGCTTTGCGGATGATCTTATTATGCTCTGTAGGGGCGACCTTCATTCTATTTGTATCCTTAAGGAGGCTTTGGAGGAGTTTCATGTCATATATGGGCTTAAGGCCAACCCCCTTAAAAGCAATGTGTTTACTTCGGGGGTGTCTTAAAATTTACAACAAAGGATTGAAGAATGCCTAAACTACAGAATGCGCAGCCTTCCTATTAGATACCTTAGGATCCCTATTATCTCCACGAAGCTTAGGGTGAGGGATTGTGTTAAACTTGTGGACAATGTGGCTGGTCGCATTAATTCATGGAGGAATAAGACACTTTCCTATGCTGGGAGGCTCCAACTCATTATTTCTGTGCTATCTAGTGTACACATCTTTTGGTCTAGCCATATCATGATTCCAAAGCAAGCTTTCCTCAAAATTGAGCAAAAGTTGCGCTCTTTCTTATGGGCTGGAGCGGAGGGTAATTCTAGAGGGGCCAAAGTTAGTTGGGCTACTTGTTGCAAGCCTAAAGTGGAGGGGGGGCTCGACATTAAGTCTTTGTCCATGTGGAATAAATCCCTTATGCTTAGACACTTGTGGTAGGTTGTTTCGGGTGCAGATAACACATGGACTAGATGGATACATACCTACCACCTGAAGAGTAGGAATTTTTGGGAGGTAAAACCTCCCCAAGTCTGCTCTTGGAATTTGAGAAAGATTTTGAAGCGTTGGGAGTTAGCTCGCCCTCTCATCCTTCATAAGGTTGGGAATGGTGAAAGGACTTCTCTTTGGTTTGATAATTGGCACCCCCGGGGTCCTTTAACTTTGGTTTGGG
This sequence comes from Purshia tridentata, assembly GCA_003254885.1. NCBI lineage: Eukaryota > Viridiplantae > Streptophyta > Magnoliopsida > Rosales > Rosaceae > Purshia > Purshia tridentata. The sequence goes on from QANT01000552.1 coordinate 71,131, forward strand.
GTGAGAGGATTATTTATGACTCCGGCCTCCACAAGAACTCTGGTTAGTGCTATTGTGCATAACAACCAATGGGAATGGCCTCCGGTAAACTCTTCGGATCTATTGGAATGCAAGCAAGGTATGCCCATTTCTAATCCCAATTCCGGAAGGGAGGATTCTATTCGGTGGGTCCCATCTTCCTCAGGCAAATATTCAGCGGCTTCCCACTACTAGAAAAACGTTAATACATATCAGTCAATAACTGATGTCTATTGGTATTATCGACTGATAAGGCGCTTCCTGATATCTAATGTACCTTTTTTAGATATCAGTTATTAACTGATGTGTATAATAGTATTATTTATCTTATTTATTGAGAATCTAATATCAACGATAACCAATCGATATCAGTTTTAAAATTAATTGATATCTTAAAAAACATAATAAGATATCTAAGATAGTTTAGACATCCGTTTGTTTTTCATAACTGATATAAGAGAGATATTTAGACATCAGTTTTTCACAGTTTTTAGATGTTATAACCCCTACCCAAACTATTTTAGTAGTGTTTTTACATCAAATTTAACTCTGTAATTGATATTTAAGTTTTTTACCATATCATATTTTGATTTTAAACTGGTATAAATGTGTATTTACATATCAATTTTGGAGAATATTGAGATATCTAATTCCAATAATGTACTTGCTTTAACATCTAATATAATAAATTTACATATCAGTTTATGAAATAAGTAATATGTAAACTGTATTTGTTATCAGTTGTTGTGAAAAAACGGATATGTAATACCAATAACATTTCAATTTTATGTATAGCTAATATCTATTATGTCTTTGAAATTTAAAATACTGATGTGAAATATATAAATGATATGATAGATCCTTTTCATGAAACCTGATATAAAATAAATTACAAAGGCAAGTTCTGAAAATTGTAAGCTTGCAACTGAAATGCTTCCATTCTCATAACATTCCAACATTCATATAAAAAAGTATTCATGTTCACAAAAATGAAAAACAAATCCCTCTAAAAGTAGGGAAACCCTTTCCATGTAAAACCATAAACTAGCACTCTAAATTTTATCTTGTCAACCTCTTGTATTCACCATCCAAAATAAGCATAATTCATGTGCTAAACCTGCCAACATGTACAAAATAATTTGGCAAGGCAGTCCACCTATGTGCTAAATTCACCCTATCTAGCTCTCGTTACAAAATAGTCAAAACAACACCTACTTTAATACCAAACTACAAGTCTATCGATATAGTTGAGGGTAACAAATTCTTCCCATTCAACTCGAACTTCATCAATTTGTTCTTCCAAATAACTACTCAGCTTGTTTTTTGTGCTAGTCCGCTGCAAACATTAAGGAGAAGTGCATAAAAAAAAATTATTCTTTTCCAAACATAGATCCAAGCTGGCAGCATATATATATATATGCATGTATGTAACTTAAATGTGAATGGAAAGCTTACAACATAAACCAAGGACAAACATATACGTAGAACTCATGCATGTCATCCAATTTCAGCAAACCAAATTCAGTTATAAATTTATAGAATTCAATCAGCACCTCTCCAAGTTTCCAACAAATTAATCCAACACCATCTTATAAGGTAGTACCTGCCTATTGTAACTTAATGTGTCCAAAATTATTTAACAATGATATTTGCTCCATGATGAAAGAATAGCAACATGAAAATTATGTGTTATTAAGTATGTAAATTAAAATAAACAATTGGAACTAAAACAAATCATTAAATTGGTCCTAAAATACAATAGTTTCAACTGATCAAATAAAAGGTACAATAGTTTCAAAGTATAAGTTACTCCAAACACCAAGTTTAAGACTCCATAAGCATAATAGTTTAATAAGTTCCAAGGTTTTAAATTGGCCTTTAAAAAGCACTAATATGTAGGTCCTATAGTAACAAAAATAAGCCTTCATGATATGAGAGTAACTTGTTAACTCGATCTCCTCAAAATAAAGCATCCGATAGCCAAGTTTCTCCAAAATGTACGTCAAAAAGAAAATATCTAATATCGAAGTGCCTCCAAACTGCCAAAAAGAAAGTCCAATCATTTCTAAGTTTAGCCAAAGCTTTAATATAGGCAAAATTAAATATTTCTTACTTATAAAATTTTGCCGAATAACAATTTCATATGCCTGATCCACTAACTTCATAAGAAAATATACATGGCTACAATTAGCTACAATTAATTTTAATGTACTCTGCACAGTAGGAAAACCATCCTATTCTTTTAGATTTTTCTATGAAAAAGATGCATTGAAAAGTCATAAATGGCAAGGCAGTAGCCAAGCAATACAACATACAAAAAGGTTTGCACAGACAAAAAAGGCAAGCCACAAATTTATGATGGTAACATTGACAAGTGTGGGCAATGGACACAAATGATAGAAATTGAATCTATTAAAAGTAGCAAATATTCAATCTCATTACCATCAACTTAATTAATATTAGTGTATAGCATGAATAAATAACTTAAATCATTTGAAGACACACAAACAAATTAGCAGAGGTGAAAAGCCTTATTCATACCGTACTTAAAACCTTATTTCAAAAAGCAACTTGGCGCAAGAATCTGAGATACCAGTTTCACTGCATAATTTGCATAGATGCCAATTTGGTCTTGTCAATTTGCTCATCAGCAAGTATGAAGTTAAGTAGTAGTAGTAGTAGCAGAACCATGCACATTATAATCATCCTTTCATTAAGTTAGTTTTATACCAACTTGATTAATGCACACCTAACATTGTCATATGTCAATCACTGCTATAAGTTATTTTTCTACTTAGTATTTTGAAAACATTAATTTGCTGTGAACATTCTCTATTTTGCTTTGGGATCACAATTATCAGTAATGTGGTTAATGCCCCATTTTAAGAGAATTAGAATCCTGTGATATTAGACATTAAAATCTCATAATCATCATTAAGATTTTCAACTTGATACTCAAATGAAAGAGTAAATAAACAATGCCATATATCTACATGAAGAACTAAATAGACAAACTTGAATGCCTATAGAGAAACTCTTCTTTAGCAAAATTCATTGAGCTAAACAAGAAAAAAAATTGAAAAAAAAAAACATAAAAGAATTAATAGTAGAGGAGGTACCTAATTGAAAATTGAAAATAAAGTTTCTACCGGTCTCAATGCAATACTGGGCCAATCCTTTCACCAAATCATTGCTTCTGCCATAATCTATAGATAAGAAATAGTAAATGACATGGTCGCTTGAAACAATAAATAAATAATATTTTGCTTCTCCACTCAGTATGCATTTATGTTTATGTATATATTTTAAAGTTTTCTGAAATATACAGTAGGTATTAATTTAGGCAAGATATAAGTCTTGGAAAAGCAGCAAAATATATTTTAAAATATATTTAACAGAAATTGAAATGAAAAAAGGCTCATATTTAAAATAGTAAAAAACTGAATCAAAAATCAGAAATTTACAAAGCAAAACTCAGATATGTCATTTCAAAGTACAAAATTAGTTACCTCTGAATTATTCTCTGATACATGAAGCTGGCCTTTAAATCTCATCCCAAATTACTCTATTTACCACCCATTCAATGTAAACTTCAGTTGCTACCAAGTTTTATCATGGAACATGAATAGAATAAACTGCATAAATAGTATACAGATCAAGTAATAACTAAGAAAATAATTTGAAAGAGAAAACTAAGTTGACAGAGAAAGTGGACAGCAGCCACTAATAAGGAAGCTATTTTCTGGACACTTAATTGTTCATGTTTATGTTGAATAAATAACAATAACTGCATCATCTAAACAAAAAAGTAACTAGTTCATAAACAATGACTTATTCCCTGTTGAAATTAAACAGAAAAAAGAGATATAATAACTCTACCAGGTCATCACTTCATCCATCTAAGCAAAAAATATAAGACAAAACACAACAAGCACCAGGAATGAGTAATATTAGCAATAAGCTAGGATGATTCATACCTGTCGATGATTGTGATGAAGAAATAGAAATTCCTTAATTGACACATGTTCCAAAACAGGAGCTGCCCCATTTATACATAGAGATGAAGTGTTTTTATTTCTTTGGTTTTTCTATTATGAAAAAAAGATTTTATTTAATATGATATCGATACAAAATCAGAGGATTCTCAAAGCAGCCTGCATAAAAACTTAGAAATAGGGAAGTTCCCAATTAAAATTGGGCAGCAAAACATAGGAATACGTAAATAGATGAGTTCTAGGATTTAGGAACCTAAGAGAAACTCTAGAATTGGCTTAAACTTATATAGGAAAATATATTACTCAAGTTCTCACCTGACCATGAAGTAATAAACCTTAACTAATAATCAAAAAATAAAGTAAAATTACTCAAGTCCAATAGACAGAAAAATACATAACCAGTAGACAACCCAAAATCAAAGTTGGTAAAATGCTAGAGACAAAAAGAGAGAAAGAGAGAGAAAGAGAGACAGACAGAAAGCGGGCGAGCAAGAGAGAGAACTACATACTTGAAGCAAAGCCTTCAAATCAGTCAACCACTTTCAAAGCTTCATCTCACTGCCAATTTGATTTAACAAATGCACAAAATCAAACCATTAGATTCATAAAAAACCCTAATTTCAAGAAACCAAAAAACCTTAAAAATCCCTAATTTGAATAAAAACCTCAAGAACAACAAAACCTAACTTCATTGAACCCATGAGGATGAGGTAGTAAGAAGAGGAGAACGAGGACTAACCAACGAGAGGGAGAACGAGAGATCGAGAAGGCCCAAGAGCATAACCATTGACGCATGAGACAACGAGAGAGCGAGAAGGAGAACCACAGCCAAGAGTGCACGCTCAACCACCGATGTGAGTGTGTCTCAGTGAGATCTGTGAGTGTGTCTCAATGAGATCGGCAATGGCAAAATCTGAGTGAGAATGAGAACAAGAGAGGAGGCTCAGTATGAGTGAATGGGTCTAGGCGTGAGTGTGTCTCAATGAGTGAATGTGTGTCTGAAGAAGGGAGGGGTTTGTGTGTCATGGCAAAAATAGTCCAAAAATGTAAGTTGGGGGGAAATTTTGCGTCCCTTTTTTTTTGGGGTAAAATAAAGATATCAGTTAGGGGTTTAGATATCAGTTTTTAAACAAAGTGAACCAAAAGAGAAAAATTAAGATATCATTTTTAAAAACGCCTGATATGTAATATTGTTTAGATATCACTCGAAAAATAAACTAATATCTAAATTTCTACAATATTAGTTTTGTTAAAAACTGATAACAAAGTTCTGATGTCTATTAACATTTTTCTAGTAGTGTGTGGCTAACTTTAAGGGCAATAGTCTGAGTCAACATCTCCATGGCAATAGCAAAGAGGTAGGGAGACATAGGATCACCTTGGCGAATGCCCTGGGTACTAGGGAAGAACCCAGCTAGCTCCCCATCCGCACAAATAGGGAATCTAGGTGAGGTGATGCAAGCTTGAATCCATTGGATCATGACATTGGGGAACTTGAGGGCAGCAAGGGTTTGGATAATGAAGCTCCAATCCACCATATCATAGGCTTTCATTATATCAACTTTAAGAGCACACCGAGGAGCCTTACTCATCTTGTGATAATCATGGAGAAGCTCTTATACCAAAAGAATGTTATCACCAATCCTTCGACCAGCCACGAAGGTCGTTTGATTTGGACTAATAATAGAGGGCAACACCCCTTTAATACAGTTGGCAATTACCTTAGAGATTACCTTGTAAATAGTATTGTAGCAAGAAATTGGCCTAAAATCACTTAATTTAGTGGCATTGGGCACTTTCAAGATAAGGGTGATCAAAGTTGCATTGTATTCACAAAGGAGCTGACTGGTGGAGAAGAATTCCTAAATAGCTGCCATAATATCATCACCAATGATGTGCCAAGTGGAATGGTAAAAGTGAGCATTGAAGCCATTGGGTCCGAGAGCCTTATTAGGGTTCATAGAAAAGCAAGCCTCTTTTATCTCCTTGGCGGTAACTTAGAGACCAAGAGAATTAGTTTGAGCATCTGAGTGAGTGTTGGAGATAATCCCCCTAATGGACGTGCCACTGCCCCTATCCGAAATGCAAGGAGCATGCCAAAGGATTTTGTAAAACGTGACTACCTCCTCTTTAATATTGTCACACCCATCCACAATCATGCCTTCCCCCTAGTAATGAAGGTGATCTTGTTTAAGTTCCTCCTACCCAAGGTGGACTTAAAAAAGAAAGCCGAGTTCCTATCCCCTTCCTTTAACCATCGAATATGGGACTTTTGCTTATTGAACAGCTCCTCCTCCTCAAGAGCCATAGCATACTCCCTAACCAACCCCCTTTCTTGTCTTTTAGGCCAATATCACAAGGGTTTGCTTCCAACCCTCTTTGGCAAACCGAGAGGTGGTGTTTGCAACAATAGTGTTATAAAACGCATTCCCCACCCTATTATTGTTAAGCTTCTTAAGCTCCTCTTTGATCAACTTGAGCTTCTTAGCGACTTGGAATTGATAGGAACCTTCAAAAGTAGTACCCTAGCACTGAGCAACAATGGGCAGGAAGTCCTCCCTTTCAGTCAAGAAGTTAAAGAACTTAAAAGCGACACTTCCTAACCCTTGGGGAAATCCCCAAGTTAACTAAGAAAGGACTATGATCCGAAATCCCTGGAATAGGAAAACCAGCCCCCGAGTTCCCAAACTTGGTGTACCAAGCTCCATTGATCATTACTCTATCCAACTTCTTTGAAACACACCCCAAGGAAGGTCTTTTATTTTTCCAAGTATAAAGAGAACACGTAAACCGAAGATCATCAATATCAATGTCCTCAATGCACTTCTGAAAATCTACCATGGCACCAGTTGTTCTATTGGAACCTCCCATGATTTCATTGGAAGAACGGGCCACATTGAAGTCCCCCATAAGTCAATTCGATGCACACTGAGTCCAGTTTGGTTAAAGATGTACCAAAACATTCTCGGTTGGCAAGAAAGACCTAGGGACCACTTTCTCATGTTTGGATTAGCCTGCTTGCCCTAAGGAACCGCATTAGGTGTTAAGAATGCACGAATACATCATTTCGATACACACTAAGTCCAATTTGGTTAAAGTTGTACCCAAACATGCTTGGTTGACAAGAAAAACACGAGGAGGCACTTTTTCATTTCTCCGTAGCGTGCTAGCCCTAAAAAAGCACTTTTGTCTTTGAAAATGAATGCAAACCTCATTTCGGTGCATACTCACTCCAATTTCGTTCAAACTGCACGAAAACGTGCTAGTATGGCAAGAAAGGCATAGGGAAGAACTTTCTCATGTCTTGTTTATTGTGCTAGCCCCAAAGAACCAGTTTAAGTGTTAAGAATGCACGAATACGTCAATTCGGCGCACAGTGAGTCCAATTTGGTTAAAGTTGGACCAAAAAGTGCTTGGTTCACAAGACATGAGAAAGCACTTTCTCATGCGCGGATTAGCTTTCTAATCCTAAGGAAGGACATTTCGCGTTTAGAAGGAGCGAAAACATCATTTTGGAGCATACTCAGTCTTATTTCGCCGAAATTGCACCAAAACATGCCCAGTTGGCAAGAAGGGCATACAGAAGCACTTTCTCATGTTTCGATTAGCGTTCTAGCTCAAAAGATCCACTTTAGGTGTTAGGAATGAACAAATACTTCATTTCAGTGCACACTGTGTCCAATTTGGTTAAAGTTGCTCCAAAACGTGTTCGGTTTGCTAGAAATCCATGGGGAAGCACTTTCTCATGCTTGAATTAGCTTTCTAGCTCAAACGAACTAGTTTTAGTGATAAGAATGCCAAAATAAGTCATTTCTTTGCCCACTGAGTCCAATTTGGTTAAAGATGCACCAAAACATTCTCAATTGGAAAGAAAGACATGGGGATCACTTTCTCATATTTGGATTAACGTGCTAGCGCTAAGGAATAACATTAGCTGTTAAGAATGCACAAATACGTCATTTCGGTGCACACTGAGTCCAATTTGGTTAGAGTTGCACCAAAATGTGCTTAGTTGAAGAGAAAAATATGATGAGGCACTTTCTTATGTCTCGATAAGCGTGACTACCCTAAAGAACCACTTTAAGTGTTAAGAATACACACAAACAACATTTCAGTGCATATTAAGTCCAATTTCGTCCAAATTGCACCAAGACGTGCCTCTATTGCAAGAAAGGCATAGGAAAGCACTTTCTCTTGTTCGAATTAGCGTGCTAGCCCTAAAAAACAACTTTAGCTGTTAAGAATGTATGAATACGTCAATTCGGTGGCAGTTAGTGCAATTTGTATAATGTTGCACCAAAGCGTGCACTTTCTCATGTTTGGATTAGCATTCTAGCCCCAATGGGCCACTTTAGGAGTTAAGAATCCACGAATATGTCATCTAAGTGCACGTTGAGTCCAATTTGGTAAAAATTGCACCAAAACGTGCTCCATTGACAAGAAAAACACGGAGAAGCACTTTTTTATTTCTCGATAAGTGGGCTAACTTTCTTATGTCTCGATTAGCGTACTAGCCCCAAAAAACCACTTAAGGTGTTAAGAATGCACGAATACGTCAATTCGGTGGCATTTAGTGCCATTTGTGTAAAGTTGCACCAAAACGTGCTCGGATATCAAGAAACACGTGGGGAACCACTTTCTCATCTTTCGATTACCATTCTAGCCCAAGTGAGTCACTTTAGGTGTTAAGAATACACAAATATGTCATTTAATTGCACACTCAGTCTAATTTGGTTAAATTTGTGTAAAGTTGCACCAAAACGTGCTCGGATATTAAGAAACACTTGGGGAACCACTTTCTCATCTTTCGATTACCGTTCTAGCCCAAGTGAGTCACTTTAGGTGTTAAGAATACACAAATACGTCATTTAATTGCACACTCAGTCTAATTTGGTTAAAGTTGCTCCCAAACATGTTCGGTTTGCAAGAAATTTACGGGGAAGCACTTTCTCGTGCTTGGATTATTTTTCTAGTCCAAATGAACAAGTTTAGGTGATAAGAATGCCCGAATAAGTCATTTCGGTGCACACTGAGTCCAATTTAGTTAAAGATGCACCAAAACGTTCTCGGTTGGCAAGAAAGACATAGGGACCACTTTCTTATGTTTGGATTAGCGTGCTTGCCCTAAGGAATCGCATTAGTTGTTAAGAATACACGAATACGTATTTTCGATGCACACCGCACTAGCTATGTAGCTAAGACCCTCCTCAGTCCAAAATTCATGAGGAATCTTAAAAAACTTGACCCAAATAGGAATTTTGGAATGGGCCTTTTTGGTGAGGATGAGACCATGTTGCCATTTCCTAATAAATAAGGGCTTACTTGCAAAGAGCCAAGGACCAACCTCCAAAATAGCTACACAAACCTCTGCCCTATTGAACTTAAAGACAAAAAAGCCATTATCATTAGCTAGGACCTCCACCAGCCCCTTGTTGCCCCAAACCCTAAAAGCAATGAATTTCACCATAGAGAAAGGATGATTTTTTCCAATCACATACCCAACAAGACAATTTTCCCAAAGCTTGCAACCTTCAGCCGCTACTTCAAGAGGTGGAGAAACCACCTTCCTCCCACCATCAACAATGGATTTATGGTACTTGAGTTTCATAGGAGCATGGGAAGGGCCTCCCTTCCCTTGGACAGCTTGGCTATAGTTTTTAGGTGGAGGAGATGGCATTTTAGTTGAAGGAGGAGCCACAACCATTGGAGTCAGAGTTGCACCAGCGCCATGTGACAGAGAATGGGAAAGGGAATTAGTTTCAAACAAGCCAAACCTAGTCGTTGGAGGCTTACCATCAGTAGAAGTCAAAGGGGGTTGATTAGTAACAACCAGCATGTCCTTGGGAAAGGTGAAGGCGTGAGATCCCAGGCCCTTTTGCTGGTCTCTTCCTAGGATGGAAGGACAAGACATCCTAAGAGGGATATCAAATAGGTTAGAAAAGGTGTCAGACTCCAGAGCCAAGGAGAAAAGGCGAGGGTGGCTGGTTGACAAATTTCCATGTGCCTGCACACTAATACCCAACATACTATTGACCAGTGGGTCATGGGAAGCATCCTTGGACCAAGCATCAGATTTCCATGGAGGAACAGCCTCCCTAGCTTGTTCATGCCGAGGCTGGAGCTTAGCAAAGTCAATGGAGGTGAGCACAGCCTTCGTTGGAGCTCCAAGGGTCAGCTCATCACCCATTTGGTTCAAAGCACCCACGGAGTCCATAAGGTTTACATAAAGAGCATGTGCAGATCCCATATCAAGCTCCATACTAGGAGTAGGTGAAACCACCATGGCAGGCACACTTAAGGTCTAGGGAGGAGTGTTTGGGGGAGGTTCGAAAAGTGGGTGGGTGTGTGTGGCTGGTTGGGAGGCCACCAAAGGAGTCGTTTGTAAGGTTTAAAAGATGGAAGTTGGGGTTGCTGTAGAGGGCAGCAAAGCATCGTGTGGGGGAGGTATAGGAGGAGGAGGGGGAAGGTTTGTGGGCTATTGAGGGTGCAAACGAAGGCGTGAGAAAGGTGGATAAGAGATCGGAGGCATGGTTTAGAGGGAGGAAGAAGGGGTTAGGGTCTAAGGTAGAAAGGGGAATTCCAAAGAGAAGGAGGAGCATCTCCCTCTAAACATCACTACCTAAAGTGGTTCATTCTAGTTGTTAAGAATGCACGAAAATGTCATTTCGGTGCAAACTGAGTCCAATTTGATTAAAGTTACCCCAAAATGTTCCCAGTTGGCGAGAAAGACATGAGGAAGCACTTTCTCATATCTCGATTAGAGTTCTAGCCCTAATGAACCCCTTCAGGTGCTAAGAATGCACGAATACGTCATTTCAGTGCACATCGGTTGGCAAGAAAGACATGGGGAAGTACTTTCTCTTGTTTGGATTAGCGTTCTAGCCCTCAAGAAGTGCATTTAGTGTTAAGAAGGAACTACAACGTCATTTCGGTGCATTCTAAGTCTAGTTCGTCCAATTGCACCAAAGAGTGCCAGGTTGGCAAGAAAGACATGGGGAAGCAGTTTCTCATGTCTTGATTAGTGTTCCAAACCTAAAGAACAACTTTAAGTGTTAAGAATGCATGAAATCATCATTTTGGTGCACGTGCATACAATTTGGTTTACGCTGCACCAAAATGTACACGGTTGGCAAGAAAGACGCAGGGAAGCACTTTCTCATGCTTGGATTAGTGTTCTAGCCTTAAAGAAGCACATTTCGTGTTAGGATAGAACAACAATATGTCTTTTTAGTGCAACGTACCCGGTTGGCAAACAAGAGATGAGGAAGCACTTTCTAATGGGTCGATTAGCTTGCTAGCCCTAAAGATCCACTTTAGGTGTTAAGAATGAACGAAAACGTCATTTCGGTGCATACTTAGTGCAATTTGGTTAAAGTTGCACCAAAACATTATCGATTGCCAAGAAAGACATGGGGAAGAGCTTTCTCATGCTTGGATTAGCATTTTAGCCATAAAGAAGCACATTTAGTGTTAAGAAGGAATGAAAACATAATTTTGGTGTATGCTCAATCCGATTTCATCCAATTTTCCACCAAAATGTGCCCGGTTGGCAGGAAATTAAGTACGGGGAAGCACTTTCTCATGCTTGGATTCGCGTTCTAGCCCTCAAGAAGCACATTTTTTGTCAAGACCGCACGAAAACATCATTTCAGCGCACACTCAATCTAACACTTTCTCTTATTTGGATTAGCGTTGTTTTAGCCCAAATGAACCACTTTAGGTGTTAAGAAGGCAAGAAACGTCATTTCGGTGCACACTGTTTACAATTAGGTTAAAGTTGCACCCAATCGTGCTCGGTTGGCAAGAAGCACGTTCTCATGCATGGATTAGTGTTCTAGACCTCAAGAAGCACATCGCGTGTTAAAAAAGTACTAAAACGTCATTTTGGTGCATACTCAGTCTACTTTCGTCTAAATTGCATCAAAATCTGCTCGGTTGGCAAAAAAGACATGAGGAGGCACTTTCTCATGTCTCGATTACCGTTCTAGCCCTAAAGAACCACTTTAGGTGTTAAGGATGCACGAAAACATCATTTCGGTGCATACTCAGTCCAAATTCGTCCAAATTGCACCAAAAAATTCTTGGTTGGCAAGAAAGAAGTGAGGAAGTACTTTCTCATGTTTCGATTAGTGTGCTAACCCTAAGGAAGCACGTTAGGGGTTAAGAAAGCATGAAAACGTCATTTCGGTGCACACTGAGTCCAATTTGATTAAAGTTACACTAAAACATTCCTAGTTGGCGAGAAAGACAAGGGGAAGCACTTTCTTAAGTCTCAATTAGTGTTCTAGCCCTAACGAACCACTTTTTGTGCCAAGAACGCACGAATAAGTTATTTCAGTGCACATTGAGTCAAATTTGGTTTAACGTTGTACCAAAACGCGCTCGTTTGGCAAGCAAGACATGGGGAAGCACTTTCTTTTGTTTAGATTAGCGTTCTAGCCCTCAAGAAGTGCATTTCGTGTTAAGAAGGAACAACAACATCATTTCTGTGCATTCTAAGTCTAGTTTGTCCAATTGCACTAAAAAGTGCCCGGTTGGAAAAAAATACATAGGGAAGCAGTTTCTCGTGTCTCGATTAGTGTTCTAGACATAAAGAACAACTTGAAGTGTTAAGAATGCACGAAAATGTCATTTCGGTGCACGATGAGTACAATTTGGTTTACGTTGCACCAAAACGTGCTCGGTTGGCAAGAAAGACACAGGGAAGTCCTTTCTCATGCTTGGATTAGCGTTCTACCCTTAAAAAAGCACATTTCGTGTTAGGATAGAACAACAATATGTCTTTTCGGTGCATACTTAGTCTAACCTCATCCAAATTGCACCAATACATGCTCGGTTGGCAAGAAAGAGATGAGGAAGCACTTTCTAATGTCTTGATTAGTGCACTTTAGGTGTTAAGAATGAACGAAATCGTCATTTCGGTGCACACTCAGTACAATTCGGTTAAAGTTGCACCAAAACATAATCGGTTGGCAAGAAAGACACAGGGAAGCACTTTCTCGTGCTTGGATTAGCGTTCTAGCCTTAAGGAAGCACATTTCGTGTTAGGATAGAACATAAATATGTCTTTCTGGTGCATACTTTGTCTAACCTCATCCAAATTGCACCAAAACGTGCCCGGTTGGCAACAAAGAGATGAGGAAGCACTTTCTACTGTCTCAATTAGCGTGCTAGCCCTAAATATCCATTTTTGGTGTTAAGATTGAATGGAGATAACATTTTGGTGCACACTCAGTACAGTTTGGTTAAAGTTGCACCAAAACGATATCGGTTTGCAAGAAAGACATGGGGAAGAGCTTTCTCATGGTTGGATTAGAATTCTAGCCCTAAAGAAGCACATTTCGTGTTAAGAAGGAACGAAAACATCAGTTCGGTGCATACTCAGTCCAATTTCATCCAATTTTCCACCAAAGCATGTCCGGTTAGCAAGAAATTAGGTTTGGAGAAGCACTTTCTCATGCTTGGATTAGTGTTCTAGCCCTTAAGAAGCACAGTTTTTGTTAACAACGCACAAAAACATCATTACTGAGCATACTCAATCTGATTTCATTTAAATTGCATCAAAACGTGTCTAGTTGGCAATAAAGACATGAGGAAGCACTTTCTCTTGTTTGGATTAGCGTTGTTCTAGCCCAAATGAAACACTTTAGGTGTTAAGAATGCACGAAACATCATTTTAGTGCACACTATGTGCAATTTGGTTAAAGTTGCACCAAATCGTGCTCGTTTGGCAAGAAGCATGTTCTCATGCTTTGATTAGCGTTCTTGACCACAAGAAGCACATCTCGTGTTAGAAAAGAATTAGAACATCATTTCGGTGCATACTCCGCCTACTTTCATCTAAATTCCATCAAAACGTGCCCAGTTGGCAAGAAAGACATGAGGAGGCACCTTCTCATGTCTCGATTAGTATGCTAGCCCTAAAGAACTACTTTAGGTGTTAAGAATGCATGAAAACATCATTTCGGTGCATACTCTATCCAAATTCATCCAAATTGCACCAAAACGTTCTTGGTTGGCAAGAAAGACAGGAGGTGCTAAGAATACACGAATACGTCATTCCAGTGCACATTGTGTCAAATTTTGTTTAACGTTGCACCAAAACGTGCTTTGTTGGCAAAAAAGACAAGGGGAAGCAGTTTCTCTTGTTTGGATTAGTGTTCTAGCCCTCGAGAAGTGCATTTCATGTTTAGAAGAAACTACAACGTCATTTCGGTGCATTCTACGTCTAATTCGTCCAATTGCACAAAAAAGTGCCCAGTTGGCAAGAAACACATGGGGAAGCAGTTTCTCGTGTCTTAATTAGCGTTCTAGACCTAAAGAACAACTTTAAGTGTTAAGAATGCATGAAAACGACATTTCAGTGCACGCTGGGTATAATTTGGTTAACATTACACCAAATCGTGGTTGGTTGCAAGAAAGACATAGGGAAGCACTTTCAAAGGACCGACCTCAAATTCCACCTTGGAACTCGGAGTGATCCTGCGGGAATCCAATATCAAGGAAAATCCTACCGAAAAATCGCCAGAACCTCCCCTCAAATTGGACTAACCCTTTCTTTCGAAAACCTGTGAAGCACACTTCTATTCTAAACAGCGCCTCTACCATAAAGAAGGGGTCTCCGACCCGAAGTTCAAAACCAACTAATTAAGTTTTCAACTAGATTTTTAGAGCGGTACTACAAATTTCACTAAAGCAATAAAATTTACAAGAGTAATTAGTTCCTACAAATTACAAAAGTTCACTAGACTGCCTCGACGTCTTTGGCCCAACCGCTCCACCGCTACAACTTGGGGGGAAAATTTAAAGACAACCATAAAGGAAAAACTAGTGAGAAGACTCAATGAGTGGACAAAGATAACAAGTGTTTAAACTTAACTAAAAAAAATCCATTTATTATGGCAAACTATAAAAATAACTGGCCACTAAGACCTCACGTCTCTCTTTAAAATCCCCCAATCTTAAATCACTTTCATAAAATTCACTGAAAATTCTATGTAAAAATCCGCATCTGAAATCCATTCTGAAAACTCTAATAACTCGATAAAACTGATCAAACTCCCAAATTATCAAATAAGAACTGAAATCTATGTTCTCACGAATTATCTTTGTGAACTGATCTAAAAAGAATGCTCTCACCTAATCCAATATCTAGAAATCCTGCCGTACATGTGTAGGGCCTATAACCTGCCGTACGCATGCAGGGCCAATAATCCTGCCGTACATGCGCAGAGCCCACAACCTGCCGTACGCATGCAGGGCCAATAATCCTGCCATACATGCGCAGGGCCCACAACCTGTCGTACGCATGCAGGGCCAATAATCCTACCGTACATGTGCAGAGCCTGAGTCTGTCATATACATGCAGGGCCATTGAATCTGTCGTACGTGCACGCAGGGTCACCCCCAAAGGGCAAGGCATCCCGACACACGGCCCGAAGCCTACGTGTGTGCCGTGATGGGTCCCAAAGACCTATACAATATGATAACCTGGAGAGATATTGAATAGGGTGGTTGAAATCATAAACTTCCGAAACTCCTTTCCTAAGATATAAAATACTTAACATTTCTCAAAAACCATGACTAGTAAATCCTTGGCACAAAAGCCCATTGACATCCAATATTTTCTCAAACTCAAGCATGAAAAACATTTTGAATTTCTTTCTGTCTCGCCAAAGCATGAAATCCGGTATAACAAATTCCAAACCCAAAGTCTAAGTCAAACTTATATAAGAAATCCGTAAACTAAACTTATGAACCAAATAATATTTCTAATTTAAATAAATCAGAGCTCAAATAAACTCAAACTAAAAATATGAATTAAATCATAAAATCCATAAACAATTCATAAACAAAGTCCACTCACAGAGATAGCCTAGCTTTGGTCTCCGGCTGGATTGTCTTTGGACTCGGGGGTGTTTAGGCATTACGCTTCACAAATCTATATTTCACACTATAACTCAACTTAATTTACTTCTCGACTCATAACCCGACACCACTAGATTTTTTTAACTCGTTAAATCTCTCCAAATACCTTCCATTACCACAAAACTCAACTAAGGGTTGTTCGGCTGCCATTTCGGTGTCCAAAAGGTTTCTAATTCGGTCTAAATTAGAGATTTATTAACTCAAACAACCTCTAGGCACCCAAAAATCAATAACTCACTAACAAAAGGCCTCAATTCGTGATAATTAGAAGAAAAGACAACTGGGTGGTCGGAATCACTGCCCTCGCTGCCCAAACTGGTGGCACCCAATCCACAAATCAGAATTTCACCAATTTTTCATACAACTTCCAATTCTAAACCTCAATTAAAGGTCCATGAGGTAAGAAGCATCTAGAAATCCATTAGAAACACTCCTTATGACCAAAATACAAACTCACCCGAAATGGGCATAAGCCCCCAAATTTCCAACTTTCAATTTCTCTCAAAATTCTCGAATCAAACAACCAATTAAGTCCCAAATCACCCCAAATCCATCCTTAACCTCACAATTACACAAAACATCCATCAATTTCACCCAAACAAGGCCAACCCAAAACGGGTCCCAAAATCCCCAAAGTTTCAATCCTACAAAATACTCGAAATTGAACAACCAAATTACAGGGAAAAGAAAGCCCATACCTAGTGGAGAAAAACCCACCAAAAACTTTGAAGATTTGAGCTCGGAGGAGGCCGAAACCAAGGGAGGAAGATCGGCGGATCTGCTTGAGTTAGCAACAGTACGAAGCCTCTACAAGTTTCACTAGTCAACGAATAAATCTGATTTTGGGAGGGTAGAAACTAGACACATAAATGAACATTTCTCTGGTTTTGAGTTTTCTCATTTGGAGCTGAGAAATGGGTCGTATTTGACTCACAAAGAGGAAGAGAGGAGTGAATGTGAGAGAGCACCGAAGAGAGAAAGAAAATAGGGAAAAATAAGGAGGAATGCGTGAGAGTGGAGAGCGAAAGAGTCTAGAAAAATTTGGATTTTTGATTTCTAAATCTCATCTTGGCAAAATTACAAGTTTGCCACTCGCTTCCTACATTCGTAACTTCCAAACCGTAGCTCCAATGGACGCATGCTTCGTGTCTATGAACTTGTGAAGTCGAGCTCTACGCAACCATGTCAAAGTCAACTTCGCAATCCTAGTAATTTAAAAAGTCAACCTTGGGGTCTTTTATCACGTTCTTAACTTTCTAACCGTAGCTCTAAACGACCCATGCCGTGTGTCGACAAACTCGTGAGCTCAAGACCTTCCTAAAGGACCCAAGGTCAAAGCTAAAATCTTACTAGAACCAAAAGTTAACTTTGGGGCCCTATTAGAATTTACTTAAAAGATACGGGTCGTTACACACTTTCTCATGCTTGGATTAGCGTTCTAGTCTTAAAGAAGCACATTTCGTGTTAGGATAGAACAAAAATGTCTTTTCGGTGCATACTTAGTCTAACCTCGTCCAAATTGCACCAAAACATGCCTGGTTGGCAAGAAAGAGATTAGGAAGCACTTTGTAAAGTCTCGACTAGCATGCTGGCCCTAAAGAACCACTTTAGGTATTAAGAATGAACGAAAACATCATTTCAGTGCACACTCAGTACAGTTTGGTTAAGGTTGCATCAAAACGTTATTGATTGGCAAGAAAGACATGGGGAAGCACGTTCACATGCTTGGATTAGCATTATAGCCATAAAGAAGCACATTTCTTACTGAGAGGAACAAAAACATCATTTTGGTGCATACTTGGTCCAATTTCGTCCAATTTTCTACAAAAACGTGCCTGTTTGGCAAGAAATTAGATATGGGGAAGCACTTTTCTCATGCTTGCATTAGCGTTCTTGCCCTTAAGAAGCACATTTTTTTTAAGAACGCATGAAAACGTCATTTTGGTGCATACTCAATCTAATTTCGTTTAAATTGCATCAAAACGTGCCTGGTTGGTAATAAAGACATAAGGAAGCACTTTCTCTTGTTTGGATTAGTGTTCTAGCCCAAATGAACCACTTTAGGTTTTAAGAATGCATGAAACGTCATTTCAGAGCACACTGTGTACAATTTGGTTAAAGTTGCACCAAATCGCTCTCGGTTAGCAAGACACATGTTCTCATGCTTGGATTAGCGTTTTAGACCTCAAGAAGCACATTTCATGTCAAGAAAAAAACTAAAACGTCATTTCGGTGCATACTTTGTCTACTTTCATCTAAGTTGCATCAAAACGTGCCCGGTTGGCAAGAAAGACATGAGGACGCACTTTCTCATGTCTCAATTAGCATGCTAGCCCTAAAGAACCACTTTAGGCCATAAGAATGCACGAAAACATCATTTCGGTGCATACTCAGTCCAAATTAGAACAAAACGTTTTTGGTTGACAAGAAATACATAGGGTAATTTTATTAAATTTACCCTTTAATTAACACACTCACTTTTTTAACCCTTCCCACAAAAACTTATCTTTTTTAGCTTTTTGCCCCAATTTTTGCCAATATTGCCCTTGTCTATTATTTCCATTGAATATCACATATCAGCTGAAGACATCAGCTACATGAGATTGAATCCTCTTAGCGCCAAACCTTTTGGTTCCAAATACTCTCGGCGCCAAATCTTCAAATACCTTTCCATTGCACAACTGATGTAATGCCAGTGCCATCTTGTGGGATCGGGATATTCTGTCTACCGCTATAAGCTCTGATCCCTCTTTCCCCGAATTAGAAACCCAGAAAGTCTTTGCACTTGGAGGGCGATTGATTACAGATCTGGGTACTGCGCGAACCCAGCCCAAACTCATACCCACCTGAAATCGTTACTCCGGTCAAGCATCCACCACCTTCCAAGGAAGAAATCCAACTCCATTATTTCAGATCTTCAGTGATTGTAGGTTTTTAAATCCTCGTAATGTCATATTATTGTGGTTGTTGTGGTTGTTGAGGTTGTTTTGGTTGCTGTGATTGATTTGAATTTTTGCATAGTTCTAGGTAGGTAGCTAGAAGGAAACCTTGTTGTAGCATACGTGCTGTAGCCTAGTAGTCAATGTGCGACTCAGTACACTACAACACATAAGTGATGCTATAGCGGAATATAATCAATGTGCTGTAGCAAGAAAAATTGTCCTGGTCTTATATACTTCTGAGTTAGGCAGGGGTATGAGGTATAGACTGCATTTGTCAAAAGTTTGAACGTCGACACACTATCGCAATGGGTTAGACAATATGTTGACATGAACTTCCTAAACTGGCTACAGCACTTCAAGTGTGTCAAAAAATTGTCTACCGTATGTCGACAATATGTCGACGTTTGAGCTTTTAAAAAATGCGGGACGTCTGCACCTGAAAATGTTCCCTCATATAGTTACTACCGGACGCTGTATAACACACATTGAATGAAAATTTATATGTGAGTTAAAAATGTCCTAAAGCATTATGTATATTACTTATAAATAACTTATACAATACGTGTAGATAAGTTATTCACAATTAATATACATTTTAGGGTGTTAACTTATATTTTTCAGACAATTTGTGATCTAAGGGTGTTAAGCACGCATGCACTAGATTCCACACAAACATAACTTTGTGATCTCTCATTTTGTTTGTGTGGTGTCTAGTGCATGCGTACTAAAGGATGATAAGTACAAGTTACTCAGGCCAAGTTAAATATTACGTTGTTAACTTATATTAATTAGACTTGAGCACACATGCACTAGATTCTACACGAACAGAACTTTGTAAAGCCTCCACAATTAGTATGAGCTCTCATTTTGTTCGTGTGGTATCTAAGGGATGATACGCATAAGTTAACTAGGGCTAGGTACATATTAGGTTGTTAACTTATATCAATGAGACTTGAGAACAGAATTGTATGAGGCTTCATCGATCAATGTGAGCTCTCATTTTGTTCGTCTGGTATCTCGTGAATGCGTACTGAGGGATGAAAAGTATAAGTTACCAAGGGCAAAGTACATATTAGGTGGGCCAAGATCCAATGCAAATGAAAAATAAATAAGCGTGAATGTAGGTGCTGACATGGTTTCGACATGTTGTCGACACGAAATTGAGATGTGCTACAGCCTGTGAATTTTGTGTCGACACTTTGTCCGCGCTCTGTCGGCGCAAGCATTCATTTCCATATATTTGAATATTAGATTGTTATAGTCCTTCTATACAGAGAATGATTGTACCTTTTAAAATTTACGAACACCGACACAGTGTTGAGATGGTATAGATACAGTGTCGACATGAAATTCGCAAACCTGCTGCAACACATTATCTATGTCGAACCCATGTCTACGTTGTGTCTACACTGTGTCGGCATCGGCAAAATAATAAAAGATAAGTCATCCTCACCTGAAAAAATCCCTTGGTTGTTATATGGCCTCTGTGTAAACTGTATTAATAAATTGTGCATTTCAACTTGAAATTTCAGATGAATGTCGTGCGTGTGATCTGTTACTATCATGGGAAGTGGATCACATCTTATCAGACTGGTAAGATATTGGCATACGAAGGCGATGATGAGAAAGGAATATGACTACCTAAACTGACAAGCCTTGATGAGCTCCAAGAGTTGGCTAGCGAACTTATTGGGGTTGACAGAGACTCGCACACAATATACATGAGGTACTCGGCAAAAGATTCAGTAAGTGGGGTTGTCAAGTTTATCAAGATCAGAGACTTCATTGATTTGGATTATTTCTTGAACCAAGATAGTCATACCATGGTACCATTGTACATAGAAGCACATGCCAAGGAAGATAATGAGGCTAAAAACCCGCGACCGCCACGACCTTCTATTATGAGTAGCCATTCTAGCAATGTGTTGCAAGAGGCACGTCCATCACCGGTCTCTAATCTAGCTTCCCTATTCGCCGATATTGAGGTGAAAGCAGTTGCGCCCGTTGTTTTCAGTGAACCATTTCCTATAGGCAACCTAGATTCCACTGAAATAATGTATGGTGACATTGACTATACCGACAATGATGACAGTGGAGTTGCTCCCCTAGGTAGAGCCCAATCACGGTCAGCATCGCACGAACAAGTGGCAAACGAAGGCCCAACAGTCCCAAATGTAGCAATTTCAGCTCCCCATGGCCGCACTATCCTTGAAGTTGGACAGTCTTATGTAGGACTTGATGAAGAATCTCCTGATTCAGTTGTGACTAAAAGACAAGCAATGAGTCTTGTTCATAAAAGACGCAAGGCAGAGTCATCCCCAGCTTCTTTTGAACCACGTAACATTTGGCCTACAACTAAAGCTACAATTCATTGTGCTGCTATGAGAATGGTTGATGGTATGGTTAATGACTGTGATGAGGTGGGAGTTGAAGGTATTTTTGATACCAAGGATGCACTTCGACATGTTCTTGCTTTGAAAGCAATTAAGGACAACCGTGAGTACCGAGTGCTAAGGTCTTCAAATACAGTTTTCACCCAGTGCTGCCTCCACGAAGGATGCCCGTATTGGATCCGTGCTATGAGGCAGCAACCATCTGGCCTTTGGAAGATTACCGAGTTCGTTGACAAATACACATGTGGGCTGAAGCTTAGTCACAAGGAACATCGACAAGCTACTTCTAGTCTAATTGGACAGGTTATAAAACATAAGTACGTTGGTGCGGGCCGCTCATATAGACCTCGTGAAATACAGGAGGACTTTCAAACCACCTATGGTGTGCTTGTTTCCTCTGGAACTTGTTGGCGAGCACGTGAGGCGGCTCTAGAGATAGTTAGAGGTTCGCCAGAGGAATCTTATGCCCTATTTCCTTCTTATTGTCACGAATTGGAGCAAAAGAATCTTGGAACTGTGACTTCCATACTAACTGATGCAAATCATAACTTCCTTTACTTTTTTATGGCCTATGAGCTTCCGTTAAAGGGTTTGTTGAACAAATGCGACCTGTCTTGTCTGTTGATGCCACTTTCCTTAAGTGCAAGTATCGTGGAACCTTGTTGATTGCTGCAGCATTGGATGGCAATAACCATATATATCCAGTGGCGTTAGGAATATATGATAATGAGAATGATGCCTCATGGGAGTGGGTCTTTGTTAAACTACGTAGTGTCATCGGGAACGTACCAAATTTGGTGGTGGTATCTGATAGGCATGATAGCATACGGAAAGCATGCTACAAAGCTTTTCCCGAGGCTGCCTACACAAATTGCATGGTGCACCTAAAGGTGAATATGAAGAAGAAGTTCAGCCTACCAGAGGATGCTGCTGATTTGAATTTATTTATTTCAGCAGCCAAGAAACCTCGGCAGAAGTCATGTCTGCAATTGTTGCGCAAAATGAGTGATCCTGTTTGGCAATGGATAACTGGTGAGGAAGTTGGTTATGCACTTTGGGCTCGGTCATACTGTAAGTACTCTAGGTTCGATAGCATGTCAACAAATATTGCTGAGTCCCTTAATGCTTGGCTAAAAGAGGCCCGAGAGCTTCCAGTGACATCTTTGATTGAGTACATTAGGCATGTGCTACAGCTCTGGTTCTTCACGCGTCGGTCCAATGCTACTTCATGTACTACCTTCTTGACACCAGATAGAGGGGGACGTATACTGCATGATCGGATACAAGAATGCCTACGACTGATTGTCCATCCCATTAACAGGACAGAGTTTAATGTTGTGGATCCCTGTAAGTCATCTGCGTGTGTAAACCTTGAGAGCCGAAGTTGCTCTTGTAGGGCGTTTTGTAACGACCCGTACTCGTAAGGAAAAAATTTTTAATTTTTAATATGGTTTTGGGGCCAAAAGTTGACTTTGGATTTGGATGAGATTGGATGTTTGACTTTGGGTCCATTAGGAAGGCCTCGGGCTTACGAGTTTATAGACATGCGGCATGTCCCGTTTGGAGGGACGGTTTGAAAATTTTGTACGTGGCAAAGGACCCAAAAGTTGACTTTTTGAATTATAGGGCCCTTGGAGTGGACCTTGACATGGTTAAGTAGAGCTCGGCCCCACGAGTTCGTAGACAGGAAGTATGCGTCAAACGGAGTTACGGTTTGTGAGTTATGGACGTGTGAAGGTAGTGGCAAAATGGTAAATAAAGTGACTTTGCCTTAAAAAAATTCCAGATTTTTCTGGAAACCCCTCTGCCTTCTTTTTATCTCTTTCTCCCCCTCCCAGCCCGCAAACCAGCCAATTCACCTACCTTGTGCGCGCGTCACCCCTCCTCTCCCCCATCCAGCCAATTCCGACCAACAACCAGCCGCCGACGCCAGCTGCCGTGACCCCCGACGCCGACGCCAACCTCTGCGCGCGCCGCTGCTTGGAAAGGACACCACGAGCCGCTGCAACCTCCAGTTTTCCGGCCAGTTTCCGGCGGTTTTCTTGCCCATTTAGGTGGGTTTCCTCCCCCCCTCTTCTAGCATTTAAATTACCTTAGTTTGGGGCTATAATTGGGATGGAATTAGACATGAGAAGAAATTGGGATTTAACCCCAAATCTGGAAATTCAGAAATCAGTGGCTTGGGGTGCGAAATTGGAGTTGAAATTACTAATTCCCAATCTTAGGACATGTTAATTGGGGTTTAGAACCATGGGCTTTAAGGAATAATGTAAGAAATTGGGAATTGGTGGATGAGAATATGGCTATTTCGGGTGATTGCTCGAAAATTGGGGAATTGATATAAATTAGTGGTATTTTAGCTAATTTCCATTGTTTAGAAATCAAATCTAGAGTGTGGAATGATGGGTTCGAAGGAAAAGGCGGAAATGGTGAAATTGGGGGTTGAAAACGCCACTTTGATTGGGGTTGAGGTTAGTCCGACCCATTAGTCGTGGAATTTAGAAATCGTCGGGGAGTTTAGACTTTATTAAGCGAGCTATTAACTTGGGTGGTATAGAAAAGACTTAGGTTAGCGAAACCCCAAATTTTAGACATAGATGGACACTTTAAATGAGGGAACTAATAACGTATTTCTTTTCTTATAGGGACGACACCCGAGAGTGAAGGCGATCCAACCGAGCAACGTGACTAGACTCCTTGACTGTGAGTGGACTTCATTTTTATTTAAGTTTCTCAAGTTCTAAATTTAATTCATTTTCGTATGTTTTGCGTAGTCATGAATTTCAATTTGCTATATATTGATTTTGGGATTTGGAGTGCTATTAATTGGTTTTATGAATTGATATGTATTCTCGTCAAGTGATGATTGAGATTGTGTGAAACCCAATTAAAGTACGGTTTCTGCGGGAATAATTATTGAATTCTCCAAAATTTTTAAAAGCGTTTTCAAATAGAATTTATTTAATTTTTAATGTGGATGATTGAGTATGGATGGATTTAGATTTTTATTAAGCCCCCACTTAGTACCCGTCTTGGATTATGGAAGTATATAGGTCTTTGGGACCCATCACGGCACACACATAGGCTTTGGGCCGTGTGCCGGGATGCTCTGCCCTTTGGGGGCGGCCCTGCGTGCACGTAGGGCAGGTTAATAGCCCTGCATGTGTATGACAGACTCCAGCTCTGCACATGTACGGCAGGATACTGCCCTGCATGCGTATGGCAGGCTATGGGCCCTGCGCATGTACGGCAGGCTATATGGGGAAACTGGGAGCGAATAAAATATTTGATTTAAATCTGGAGATTTTACTTATGCGGGAGAACTTGGTGGTTTTGCGTGATGAAATTTTCATTCTTTTAAAATGTACGGCAGGCTATACGGGGAAACTGGGAGCGAATAAAATATTTGATTTAAATCTGGAGATTTTGCTTATGCGGGAGAACTACGTGGTTTTGCGTGATGAAATTTTCATTCTTTTAAAATGAGAACTCGCAAATTATTTTTACTAGTTATTGTAAATGATTGTTAAAAGAAATTATTAAGTCCATTTTAAAAACTGGGGGTTTTTCATACAAAGGTTGTAAGATCCTTATTTAAATTTTCAGTTAATTGAAAAAAATTATTTTATTTTTGTCCACTCACTGGGTTGTCTCACGTTTACCTCTTGTGTTTTTCTTTTAAAATTTCCCCCAGGTAATTGCGGTGGAGCGGTCGAGCAGGAGACGCGTCGAGGATTTCATAGAGTGTAGAAACTTGTAAATTTTCCCCTACTGTCTTTGAATTGCACTATTTACCGTAGTTGGCTTGTTACGATGTAAATATTACCGTTATTAGTACCAACATCATCTTGGTTTCCCTTTTTGTTATGAATTTGGGGTCGGAGACCCCTGTTTGTGGTAGGGGAGCTGGATTAGAAGTGTAATTTACAGGTTGCTAAAGAAAGGAAATCCAGGGTTAGTCCAATTTCAGGGGAGGTTCTGCCGAATTTTCGGTAGGATTTTCCTTGACATTGGATTCCCGCAGGATCACCCCGAGTCAAAAGGGTGGAACTCGGGGAGGGTCCTGTCACGTTTGATTTGGAGGGACTCCCGTGCAAGCATGCCTTGACAGTAGCAAGGTACCGTCAGTGGAACCCTTATGAACTGTGTGCTCAATATTACACCAAGGAAACCTGGCAAGCTGTTATGCAATGTCCATTTATCCAGTTGGCCCCCAAGAGAATTGGAATGTTCCGGAAAACGTAAATAATCGGGTAGTCTTGCCCCCGATTATGAGACCTGAGAGTGGTCGGCCACGCAAGCAACGAACCCTCTCTGCAGGCGAAACAAAAAGACAAAATAAATGCTCAAGGTGTGGAAAGGAAGGTTACAACCGGGCAACTTGCAAGAAGCCTATCCCTCTTTCTCACCGGCCTAATGCGAATACGCTGTCCTGACCCAAGTTGTTACAATGCCTTGTCGCACAGCCAGCAATATATTTTTGCCATTTTTCCCACACTAAGCGGCGGTCTTGCTCCTACAATGTCAGTCTTACCCAACAATAGTGATGGCCATGACCCATAAATACTTTAATAATTGTCTATGCAAACGCCTTGTGTGTTTTTACAAGGGTTTGGAATACTAATTTGTAATTGTTCTTGCACATTTTATGTACTTGCATGCACATGTTCCCATCAAATTTATGTTGGGCCTTTAAATGTATGCATTTGAGGTCGTCTATCATAATTTCTTCGGTACTTAATCCCTATATTTTACATTATTTTTGTCTGTTTTCCTCTAGGGTAGGTGGAAGGCTTAAGCTTAACAAACCAATACTAATATGATCCTTCTGGTCCTAACAGGGTGTGAGTCATAACAAACCCAAGTTAAGGTGAAGATCAATTTGCTGCAGGCTGAATGTGCAGCAAAGAGGAGAAGAGTAGGGCCATGATTTGTTGGTTGGTTTCATTGGAGATTTTGGGCAAGACGTGATCCAAGAGCATGAAAAAAGTGCAAGCTTAGCCTAAACCATAAGAGAGGTGGCATGTAGACTAAGACAGAGGGCTTGCCGCCCCTTGTAAAGTATTTCCTTCCTAATTTGGATCTACAAATAAAAGTTAAAAAATACCTTCTTTATTGTTTTTGAAATTCTGATTGACAAGCGGCCTATTAGAAGTGGAAATAACCTACATGGGAGGCCACAAGAGGATCAGCTGCATGTACATATTTAAACTACACCTCAGCTGATTGCAACGGTTCACACACTTGAAAAACAAAAATCAGAAAATAAAGAGAGGCTATTGTTAGAGGCGTGAGGCTTTCCTAGGGTTGTGGTTGCTTTCTCCTTTCTCTTATAATTTGGAGATGATGACCAAGATTTCTTTGCAGTTATTTATGTTTAGCACGAAGTAATCAGATTTTCTATGGCCTAGCTTGAGGCTCACCCCTAGGCTGAATATTCATTTGGATTCATGTAATTACTGTTTGTTTTTCATTCCATGTTTTGATGATTTAGATTTCACTTCTTCTATAGTTTTCCTTTTAAATTTCACTTCTTTTATAGTTTTTCTATGTGATTTGTTTTTGTTGATAGATTACCTAGATTATTGCATATAGAATTTAATGAATTTAAGGTGAGGACAAGCATTCAAATCCTAACACAAGGGATAGACAACTGAGTATTTAGTAATTGGTTGAATTGTAATTGTGTTAAACCGAACAACAAAGCACCTAGAGTAGACGCCATGCCTTGGGTTTTAGTTACATCCATGTTGTCATCTTCATGCAATGGATCTTAATTCATTCTTAGGTAGCGGTCATGCCTAGGATGGCCTAGTGTACCAAATTAGAGTAGATGCCATGCTATAATTAGTACATTCATGCTATGTCGTAGGTGAATTTGCAAATGCACTCCTGAATTGGAAGTAAGTATTCAAAAATGAACCATGCTATTGAAAATGAGGTATAGTGGTAGAGTCTTAGAGTCCTAGTATTCATTTATACAAGTTACTTTGTTGTTTTTGTTGTCTATGCTATTAATCTATCTTAGTGTTATAAGGTGGGTGTGTGTGTGCTTACATTCAGTTCCTGTGATTTTGAGTGCAGGATTTGGGTGGATTATTAGCTACCCTACGTGTGACAATTTTTGCAGCCACTTGTATTTCATTTTCGTGTCTTTTTTAGCATTGGGGTTCATCATTCAAAGATCATCAACAGACCTCGCAGGTTCGAGCATGCTTAGCATCTATATTATATATAGATTCGTGCATTGCGAGTATAAGTTGGTTTCAAATTAGCTTTCTTTCAAACCGATACACATTAAATTATAGCATACACATTTTTGTTGCCAGTTAGCATAGGGGCCCTAAACATGTTCTGTGTTTCAAATTAAGTTGTTGGTAACATTGTATTTTAAATGATACCATATGCACAATAGACTGCAAGTAATTATAGGGGGCCCAACAATTTACACCAAAATTGAGCTTTCATATTTTTTGTTGGAGACTTATGAAGTCGGTGCACCAAACCATCCAAACAACCTAACAACTTTGTGAATAATGAAAAATCAACGTTTTTTTGATTACATGTTGAAACCTTGACGGTACATGTCGACACTATCATTGTCATGTCGATATCATGTCGTTCACATGTCGACACCTTGGCGTTTATATGTCAACACGCTGTCAATTACATGTTGACACCCTCTTTATCCATTGTACAATGAACCAATAAGAAACGACATTCAGTTTTGGGAAATATGTCCAATGATATTTCTCATTAACCCTTAAAAACTTGTTTAACACTATCATGACAAAGTGTTTGTGGTCAGCATGTTATTGACATTTAGCATGAATTATCTGGAATCAGTGGGTTGGTAGAGCATCTTCAATCAACATTTACTGTCTCTAACTCAAGATAGGTACTCACTTAATGGCAAATGGTTATTTGGATGCTATGAATCCATAATTAACCTAATTTAAGCAATTAATATGTAGCCATCTTAAGTATATGTACCCACCACCACGAAAACCTTGCACCCAGATTTTGGAAACTCACCAACTCCAAGCAACATGCCAGACTCCCCATACCCTTCCCGCCACACTCTCCTTCATCCAATCTCATCCCCTTATGGGAGGTACCCTCTCCAACACACCGACCCACTCCCCAGTCGACTAGTTCGAACCACGTGTTTCTCCCTGACTCAAGCTTAGACTCAGAAGGTGCACAAGTGAACCCTACCCATGTGAAAGAACAGCTTGCTTGGTACCAAGAGAGGACAACGTATTGGAGTGGTCGAGTAGCGGCACTGGAACTTGAGCTTGAGCAGATCCATGCGTCTAATGATGTAGTTAAGAATCAGACATTACATCGTGATTTTGAGCGTAACACGACGTTCCAGCGAATGTTTGATCTCGGTCGCTTGTTGTCCGAGGCTAGAAAGCGCTACAATGGTTGAAAGGAGAAGGCTGTTGCAGATTTTCAACAATCTCCACAATAAAAAGCCATGCAGGACGGTGAGTTCGATAAGGGGTTCTCCCTTTTCAGGCAAGCATCCATCGTTCCCTATACGCCTGTATTTACACAAATCCAGTAATTTGAATTGACATTTTATCCATGAACATTGTTATGAATCCAATTGTAAGTGAACATGTATGTATATCAAACATTGTTGTGATTGAACATCTACGTTGTTAACTAATGTCGTTGACATGAAGTTGACACAATGCGTACACAATGTCGACCACCTATTTACAGCATAACAGAAGTGGCTGCAGTATATAAATTGCGTGTCCACTTACTGTCGGTCTTGTGTTAGCTCTATGTCGGTATTATAAAAATTTGTATTAGGCGGATGTCTTATATTAAGTTATGCTGAATTTATTGCTTTCATTTGCTTAATTGTTGTGGTCTCGTTGAACAGGGCATATGTCAAGGCATTGCATCCTGAATCTGCGGACATGTGAGATGCAATAACTCCCTCGATTGCATCCAAAATGGTTTACGGTGACCAGCATCATCCCAGCGAAATGTGATGCAGGGCGCTACTATCATCGAGCTCGGGTGGCTCGTAGGTTATCTTGGAGTAGTGCACAGTATTTTAGCACCTATGTATTTTTATTTTCGCACGAGCTCAGGTGCTTTATAAGGAAACTTTATGGCTAACATTTCGTAAAATATATGGGCATCTATTTTTGGTTTTTTGTTAGATGCTTTTTTATGTATGTAATCTATTACACTTGAACATTTTCGGTATGTAAAAGTTTGTTGTTTTAGTTGGCTTTACGTTGGTTAATGAAATGTGGTTAATAGGACGTACCCTATGGCTGGTGAATTGTTGTTCAAATGATGTGGCGTAATAATAATATAACAGTCCTTCTCTCAAGCAGACATCCGTAGATTTTAAAATTTGCGGATGTCCAACAGAGCGTAAACATTTTGCCGACACGAGACATGAATCGGCTATAACACTATGTCGATGCAGTGTTGGTACTCTATTGGACATTTGCGTCTTGTGAAATTGGCAGATGCCCTTTCTAGAGAATGTCGCTTTAATATAACTCTATTTTTAGTAGGGTACTGTGTTACACTTGTTATATATTTAACATGGGTATGTCGTTTGATTTTATTATCATTTGTCTTGTTTGTTATTTAATTGGGTTTAAATGTGTGAGGCCACTATCTTGGTTGGCATCATAGATATATAAAGAATAAATTTGAGTATTAATGGTCAGTTGAAACGAGATAACTGAGCACCCTATTTTCATGCTTGGAATGAAATGGGGAATTAATGTATTTAGGGTGAAAGAATATGTCTACATTTGTAACCAACCTATACATCTAACACTTTTCAAATTAACAAACAACTTACCAACTTGCCACACGGTGTGGATGCAAAAGTTAACCCAACATATGTTTTATACCGTATAATGATATTTTATAATATGTAAAACCCATTTTAATATGGTATAAGCTAACATGAAATGCCAAGGTTGTACAAACATTAGCAGGAAACCAGCTCAGTTGCATTGGCTTGGTTTGCTTTGAGGATTTAGTCTCGCCTTGATTACAGTGAACCAGCCATAAATATCAACTTAATATCAGATTTCTCTCACCTACATTCCATAATTGCTGAATTTATTTTCACCTAACCCTTTTGCATTATCCAGGTTAAATAGATAAGGTATTGTGCATCACAACTCCTGTTTCTCTTGCTGTGGAACTTTTTGGGTACCTTATAATAAGTTGTAACCCCTCACCAGGTGCAAAGTAGCAGACCATTACTGTAGGACCGACGATAACTTCTGCAAATTCAGCGATGTCGGCGCAATCATCGAGATCAAACCATGTGTATCTGTCTGATGATGATGTGGAACAACCACCTGTCGACAACAACCAGGTGCTGCTACAATGGTATCAGGAGAGGACTACATTTTGGAGTACTAAGGTGGGAATGCTGTAGCTTGAACTCCGCGAGGCGAAGGACGAAAAGATACGGGTTATGAGTGATGAAAATGCTAAAGAATTGACTTAAGAGGTGCGACTTGAAAAATTAACATCCCACAAAAGGAAGCTCCGAGCGATCGAGGCGAAGATAGAAGTCGACAGCGCAGAAGCCGTGGACATGTTCATGCATTCAGCGGAGTACGAAAAAATAAAACAGACTCAATTCATAAGAGGGTTTGAACTCTTCAGGCAATGCACCAAACCTTCATTCACTATTTTGGTTTTTTGGTTGTTTAGAAATCTGATTGGATCAGGCTGCAGTGCCGTATAGGCATTTTGGCTTTCTCAAAGTTATACCCAATCTACATGTTATCGAGAAGGTGATAATTGTTGTCGACACACTAAGAACCAAGGGTGCCCACTAGGACTGCAGACCTCATGGTATTTGATGTGTCGATAGCGTGTCTGCACTGTGACTATGTTATGTCTACATGATGTGAAGACAGTATGTAATTAGGCAATGTCTTTTTTGCCCTCAACTTAAGTAATGTTGATTGTCTGTTTCTCTTGACACATAAGTAATATATGCAGGTGGTTCAACCACAGGAACAATGGGGCCACATCACCCCAGCCATGGCCAATGCCAGCACAGGAGGGAGTGATGTACCTCCTTGAACATCATGGGAATAGTGGAAATGGAGTGTTGAGTTTAACACGCTAGAGTATTTAACTGATCAGTTCCACTCCACCTATGTAGGTTTAATTTATATTTTTGTTGGCTATTTACTTATTTTGCACGTCTACATAGTCGGACAAACCTTTCACGTTGTATTTTGTTGCCATGGGTTTAGTAGTGTAGACATAGTTATAAGCACGAACAATATGGCTTTTGGGTGGGTCTTAGGTAAAATACTATGGAAGGTATGTGTAAAAATGCACCAAGTTGAAGTTGCTTATTTTTCGTACTAAAAGCAAGGATGTCCGTTGGTTAGAGTAAGGTATCATTCAATGGTATGAGTGATGCGTTTAATATTTGTTTAGTGGATCTATCCAAAGAACACAGTAGGTATCCCTAAATGTGTTCATGCTCTATCGGACATCTGGCTATTTTAAATTTGCGAATACCCTATCTTAAGAAAATCCCCTCGTTAATACTCAAATGCATGAGTAGACAAGCGTCCAATATGTAATTGATAAAATTACCTAACTAACCTTAATCAGGTTCAATAAGCAAAATGATGACACATAAGGTGGGGAACAGCCGATGTGTACAAGTGTCAGAAAAATAAACATATTCCTACTTATTATAATTTAACATGAGATGAGGCAGTTGGGTGGGGTCAGGTTCAGCATCCACACCTTTTTTTATACATTTTCACACCCTCTTGTGTCGGCAGCGACATGGAACCGACAAGATGTCGACACCCCAAAACAAATCGGCTGCAGCAACCCTTGCAATTTGTGTGTCGTTACTGTGTTCACACCGACATGAAAAGGTATGTCAAAGGTAATTATGAACATGTATCAAAGTTAATTATAAAGGTGTAAATGCTTAAACAGACTCGTTTGGTAATTAAATATATGTTTTGTTATAAAACATACAAATAAGTGGCCAATTTGCCAAGATTGCATATTGTAAGTGTAAGGGTTTAAATAGCCAACACACCCCAATGATCTTTGCATCATAAATTCCCCTTCAAATAGCGCAAAACACCCCCAAAATCAAAAGCCCTAAGTACATTGGAGAAACATAAGTGCAATGCAGCGGAAAGGTAAGCGACGATTGACTAATCAATCCGACGAATCACCCACGGCTGAACAAGGGGTTGTTGATGATTCCAATCATGGGCTCAGAGCAAAGCACATCGTTAACAAGCGTTCACAGCGATTGAAGTGGGGCACAGATTACGATGAATCGTTTAATGATCGACTGGAAAAT
This sequence comes from Purshia tridentata, assembly GCA_003254885.1. Taxonomy (NCBI): domain Eukaryota; kingdom Viridiplantae; phylum Streptophyta; class Magnoliopsida; order Rosales; family Rosaceae; genus Purshia; species Purshia tridentata. The sequence goes on from QANT01000552.1 coordinate 103,769, forward strand.
TGCATGCGACTGAGGCCGGTTAGGATGGAGCGCGAGGTGGCAGTGGGGGAGTTTTGCGATATTACAGAGCTCATGAAAATTATGGCCAACCGTGGATGGACCTTCGCCATAGGGAAACCAACCCACGCACATGTGGAGATTGTGTAGGAGTTCTACACAAGCCTGCACGAAAATGGCTTGAGACACAAGGTGGCGGAGGTAAGGGTGCGGGGTAAGACTATTAATTTTAGCCCTGTTTGTATTGCACGGATTAGAAATATTTCTCGAGTGAATGAGACAATATATGCCTCATTGAAGATAAATGAGAAAGAGCTCCTAAAAGAGTTGTATGTCAATCCTGCATCGAAAAAAGTATGGGCGAAATTTGAACAAAGCAAACTGAAACCTCTATATGCTGCACTTAATGTCATTGTTAGTTTTAATATGCTACCGTCTGGACATCGATCCACTCTGACCCTTGAAGGAGCCAAGTTGTTGTATGCAATTGAGATCGGAGTGCCTGTTGATTTGAGCAGTATTATATTTCAAGTACTTGCTGAGTCTGCTGCAGATAGGTGCACAACTCATCAATTGCCATTTGGGAGCCTAAGAAGTAATATAGCAGAGGATGCTGGTGTGATAATTTCCAAAGATGGGCTAGAGTCGCCTAAGAATTCAATTAATAATTACACATTGACTCGTATACGGCAGGCAACTGAATCAACACTTGGAGCCGTTGGTAAGGTAGTCAACTCAAATGTTAGCAATATAAATAGGGAATGGTCGTCGCAGTCGTTCGATGGATCGGAAGATAGAATTATGCGGCGTCTGGATGAGCTCCAATCAGGAATTATAAATGTACTAGAGCAGGTGGCCACGCTTATGACGCTCACAACTTGCAAGTTGAATGACTTGGATGCACGGTTGAAAAATTTAGCAAGGGGGCACCAGACGAGGATGTCAATGGATCTGATGGTGATAGTGCCAATAATGGTAGGGAACAAACAAACAATGATGAGGTGAATGAGTGGGGCGACAACGATGAGGATGATTCCTAAATAAGCTAGTCATTTTGCTGTGAGGGGCTGTTATTTTGGATATTAAACTGTGAATTTGTTAAATTAGTTCTGTTAGTTACTTGTGAATGTGACTGTGAATGTTGGTTGGTTGGTTAATGTAGTTGCTAATAGGTCAAGTCCAAGAGCTACATAGTTCTACATATCATTTTTACATCTTTTCGACAAGGCATCAACACTGTGTCGGCAGACGATGTCAACATTTGCTGCAACCACACGGTGTAAGGTGTCGGCACCATGTCGATGCCCTATCAAATGGATTTACACATGTTATGTAAAATAGTATGGATTGTGAACATGATCCTATGATAAATTATGCATTAGAACAAAGCAGTCTCCCAAGACAAACTATTATACGTTTTGTTTAATCAATTGAATTACTATTATACTTCATTACCAATTAGAAGAACTGTCCTAATTTCAATTGTTTCATTTAATTTACATTCATGATAGCACTTAATTTACATTATAAGTGATATAAAAAAAAATTTTGAAGAGAAATTAAAAAACAAAAAAATAAGAGTGGTGACTTTTCCGCCCCATTGGCTTATTTTTCCACCCATCTTATTCGTACACCAATCATTATATTTGGAAAAAAATATAAATAGCACCCTTCATTAGTCCTATAATACCCTTTAATATAAAAACTAAAACACATACTCAATAAACACTCTTTCCATCTCTTCATACTTAAAAAAAAATAATACTAAATCCTTTTCAAAATCGCTCCAGTTAAATATGACACAATTGAAAACAATTTATTGAAAAAATAGAAATATATTTTCCTATATTTGTCAAGAATTATATACACACACATACGTGTATATACAAAGATATATATGATTCAATGATTTAAATGGTATCAAATTTTCGAGTAAGCTATATAAATGAAATGACGCAAAAGCCATAGACCATTGATCAGCTTCTATGTTCATTCAAATTGATCAGCTTCTATGTTCATTCAACTTTAGTTTCATTTAAGTTCAATTGTCAGCTTCTAGCATTCTAGCAAAGCACATGGGTTCCATCCTTTTGTAAACAAAAATTCATATAAAAAGTGGTTCAATAATTTAATACAAATTTCAGCTCAGTTTTTAAAGCCATTTTTTTTTTAAGGTTGGTGGGATAATAGTTAAGAAGGGTGGAAAATTGTTTATTAGGTGGGTGTTTTAATTTGTATATTAAAGGGAATTATAGGAAAATGAGAGGTGTGACAAGTATTTTAATATTTTATTCAAATATAATGGCGGGTGTAAAATTATGTAATTGGGAAAATAACAGATGGAGTAGAAATGGAACCAGTCAAAGATAATTGGGTTATCAAGATAAAAGTTCACTCAATTTATTACATCAAAGATCTCCTTTTGCCGTTACTTATGACAATTGACTTTTGTACAGTTACTAATACGAACAGTCCTATATATAGCTAACATCATGGTACCAACACGATCCTTACACAAATTGGTATAACACATGTCAGTAATATGTCTGCACCGTGTGTCAACGCTATGTCGGCATTCGCAAATTTTACAATTTATAAATTTTCTCTTTAGATCCTTAATATGAAATACATGCATTGACAATTACCTTACTATAAGTAACATAAAAATTTTATTAAATATATATATTTAATAACCCAGTCCTATAGAGAGGATAACTGCACTTTCATTTCACATTTTGCAGACACCAACATAGTGCCGACATTATGTAGACACAGTGTGGACACGAAATTCTAAAACTTACCGCAATACATCAGAATTGCTGCAGCACATTATCTGTGCCCACCCCATGTCAGCATTGTGTCGGCGTTCGAAAAATTTAACAGGTGCAGTAATTCTCACTTGAGAAAATCCCTTTAATACCCAAATGATTTTGTTAGACAAATATTTCTTTGACTCATTCTACGCGAATCGGTTGCAACACGTGCCGATGCCATATCGTAACCCTCCTCAGCTCTCAAACTAATCTGTTTTTTACTCTTTGGATAGTTTGGACTAAAACACCCTTTTAGTCGATGTCGACCAGAAAAGGTAATTTTATCAAAATTGTAATGAAAAAAATATTAAATAATGGACTGGGCTGCAACACCATCTAAAGTGGTTGTAATAACATTTGTCGACTATGTGTCGACCATGTGTCAATCATTTGTTGATCAGTGGTTGACCATTTGTCGACCATCACAATTCAAATCTACAACAACAGATGTAGATTAGCATTTCAGATATGAAATAATAAAGTCATCTCAAAATTTCATAACTAAAACAACAAACCTATGTCGAATTTTATACCTAACACAACAAATCCATATTGAAATTTTAAATCCACAACATGTCACACCCTAAAGTGGGTTATATCACTTTAGGCATGTGGTAGGGCCACCTTGGCTAGTAGCTTTGGAATAATCTCACTACAACTGAAATTAGATTAAATGAAATCTAATGATTACTGTAAGGCTTAAATGAAGAATATTACCATTTTTTAAAAGCTAACAATGGTTCCTCATGTGTTCCTGCACTTACAAACTATGTAGGAGTAAGCATCATCCAACTAGCTGATATCTTGCTCAACTAGTCCAAGACATTGCATGTATCTAAAAATAAATTTAGTATTCCAAACATAAGTATGTAATAAAATCAGTTTTTAATGCCAAACAGGCCAAGGAACAATGTCATAAGCAAAACAGTTATAAGATAGATTCAATGAGGTTTAAACACGTTAGCAAACAAGGTTTAAGTAACTATGAACCTTTGGCAAACTGACTCATTGACAGACAAAATATAGGTATGACATGAAAGTAGTTAGCACAAGTTAATTTGATAATTATCAACTAGCATAGTATACTATTTGAAATTAGTGGAATTATAAGCAGATAACAATTATGTGTTTGCATTCAACCGTCAAGTTTAATTGCTTTTTAGTCCTGCTTAATATATCAGTCCTTCTCTAAAGAGGGTCATTTTTTTCAAAGTGTAGTTATTCTCACCTGAGAAAATCCCTATAAACATATATTAGAGTTATCATTTCACTATGAATTAGTTTATATAATGTAATACATAGTAGTGAAATTAAATTCTAGGTCATCCTTATTTTTTTACATGGCAAACTCCAATTATGCAAATTCTAGTACTTCAAATCAAGTGTGTTTAAACTCTAACTCAAGTCTTAGACCAGTTAGTTAAATTTCATTTTAAAATGAAGTTGAAGTCATCACCATGGTAACACATGTTGATTTAATTTATCATTAAATTGCTATCAAATCGGTTTAGGCATTGATTAAGAACTCATGTATGTGGTTCAAATTAAGTTATTAACATGCTTTCCAATGTTCAATTCCTTGTTCAAAGTGATGGGCATCCAATACATGATTTAAATGCATTATAATCATGCATACATGTAAGGCAAGTCAGTTTTTAATAAACAACCAAGAATATGATTTTGAAGCTGTTTAAACATGATATTAAATCAAGCATTCAGCCACCATATTCAACCAAAAGCATTAATACATATATATATATGTATATACATATATATGTATATATATATATAAACATATATATAGAAGTCCTTTCTGCTGTCCTGTGAGATAGTGTCAGGTCATAAATTAAATGAAAACAACATAGAACTAAGTGAAGGCTCTAGCAAAACATACTTAGGTTCCCTCTCCCTAGGTCTGTATGGTTTAGTGACTAAGGTTAGTGGCATCCAATCCCTTAAAGCTCCAAATAATGAAAATAAAATTTTCAATAAGTCATGCATCATGTGAGAGGACAGAAATCAAGGTATGAAATGAAAACAAAACTAAAAATATCAAAATGGACATTTTGCAAAAAAGAGTGCAACTTTTAAGTTGAAAACAGGGGTTATTGACTGCCCAAATTCAATTTTAGTGCTAACTAGTATCCCTCGTGTTCTTCGAACATTCCTAGTGATTATTTGTGACTTGTTCAAACCAAAATCTTAGGCCCAAAAGCAATAAAACAAAATATGACACTTTGAACCTCAAAGCCCCTTTAAAAATTCCAATATAGCAGTACTTACTTATAGATTTTTATAAAATCGTAAAAAAATAATTTTAACTCAATATTTTGTAGATAATTAGTTAACATCCTAACACATATGCATAAAAATTTTCAAGGCAAAAAGAGTTGTGCAGATTAGGTATTTGAAGTGCCAAAGTTTACACCAGAAAAATAGTTGTGTGCAGTTCACTGTGCATTTGGTCAAAACACCAAATTTGTGTATTTTTTGTCCAAATCAAGTGGAACCAGTTGGGACAAGTCAGAAATCACCCTTATAATCTACTGTAACAAATTCAAAACTTTATTCCAAATATATCCAAATTCGTGCATTAAACTAATGCACATTTAAAACTTTGAAAATACAGAAAACTGGCAGTTAATTGGTTTTATTTTGCTAAATTGCCACGACTTAATAATAGGTGGAAATAATGTGATCTTTACCTTGAAAGAAAGTTTGGAATGTCTAGTTTCAAACTCCAGAAAGAATCAAAACCTCATTCCAAACCTAACTATATAAAAACTTTGAATCAATACAAGAAGGTTAGAAAATCGAGATAATCCCCAACAGAACTTTTGGGATTTCTCTTGACATGCAGTCATCCATAGTTACTTAACCAATATTGTAAACCTAAAACCACAGTAAAAGAACTACGAGACATCAATTTGGAGGTCTCTTACCAAGAATCTCCTTGAAGGGCAGTGGACGTTCTTCTGCAAGTCAATCCTTTAAAGCCTACTTAATGAATAATTAACCTACTAGGGTAGGCATTGTAGCCCATTAACTAATCTAGGCAAAAAAATTCATTGAGCTAAACACTCCTTTTTAATCTTACGCATAAAATCCATTAAAAAGATATCATTCATCACAAGCAAATGTTTCCACAGATAAAGGGAAACAAAAATGATGTCAACATAAAAAAATTCCTTACAATTTCAAGTGATCTTATGTTAAACCAAACATATGGCCAAAAATACCAAAAGAGCTTTACCATGGGCATCCATCTACACATGCGCATTGCGGGAATACATGTCAACAGCTAACCGGAGACGAAACCAACACATGTTATCTTATGTGCAGCACTCAAGAGGCAACCCAGCCGATAATAACTCAATGAACTTCAAGGTAAACACTCTGCAATCACCGCTGAATGGTAAAAAAGGGTGACAAATATGTCAACTAGTACCCATGTGAAGGTATGAACTTTAAATGCATGTACCAACCCAAATATAAACAACAACAAAATGTATGACACAGCTTAATTACCCATTCGTTTGTTGAGGCACACCGAGCACACGATCCACTACCCATGACTACCCATCACACTCTAACTCTGGGCGGGCATCATAGAACCCACCATCTCTAAGAATGGTTGGTAGCAAAGTGCACATAGGCTGTAATGCATCGACCATCTTCCTATCTGCGTGTAGGTCAATGTTTGAATCGTATACACAGAGTTTGTGAGCCACTAGGTCAATAACAACTGCACACCAATGTTTGTCGGAAACACTAAATGGGCAAAAGACCTTGTCAACTTCAGCCCATGCCTTCCCATGGGAGGGGTTCGTGCCTGCCACAAAAGTGAGCACACTAGTTGGAATACTTAAGTTTGCCTTTGCATGCCTTGTCCTATATAATTTCGGCCCTATGAAGCAGGCTGTCACAAGGAGCTGCAAGAGCAAGGTAACACAACAAATATAGTAAGGAATGATCATGGATACATAATTCACAAATAAAAATACAAAAAAAAAAGAACCAAGATTTGGTATGCAGACCCTGTGGCAAATAGAGTTTGTTATCTTTATCTTTGGGAAGAAGTTGACATAACAAGAGCTGGTCAAACTTGTCTTGGCCCCACCCCATAGTAATTAAAATGTGTCTTATGCTAATAAGAGACAAATCCTAATTACAAAATATATATAGTTTAATTGTTGTTGTTCACCTTACTTAATAAGGAACTAATTAATTTCATCCAGTATGCAATTGAGCGTAAAGTTAACAGATACATCAGTATATTCAACCCTTAGATATCCTCGCTTAAGAAGAGCTTAACTACTTTAATCCAGTATGCTAATGAGACCTAAATTAACTTATACATGCAACACCCCATTCACCTTTACATTTGAATGGTTACATGTAAACCCAATTTTAAGTGACTCTATATCATGCAAGTTTTGAATATTCATACGGATAACTTTGTAGGGTGAAGAAACAAATACACAAAAGATCAGCGAGTATGGACACATACCGGGAAACCACAGTCAACAGTGGTCCACCTCGTACCAAAAATGTCAGGATGATTCAATTGCCGCTTCTGAATAAGCAAGAGTGCTGTTTCTATATGCTGTAAGTCACGACAAACAAGCAATATTAGAGTGTGCACTAAGTTAATCAATAGATGTACTTGTTTAGTGGGAATCACAAAAATAAATTGAAGCTTACATCAGTGCCAAGCCACGCTGCAGGTGTCAAGAGCTGGTGGAACATTTTCTGTCAGCATTGACACCGTTTCCAACATATAGCGTCTCCCTGCATGAAAAACAATCTCAATTATGAGTAAAACATGCATATGTCACGGCTTTAGATTGGTACAAATGATTTACGAAGGGTTACCTAGGATGATCATCCCACCAGCAAATAAATGCAAGGAATTCATTGATGACAACTGCTGAGTATTGACCAAGAGGGTCAAACTTCATTGGCACAGTACTCATCTTTCGCTTCTTTGCAGGGCCAGTAAAAGGAGGCTTCAGAACATTGGCTCGCTTTTTAACTCTGCGACCTCTACCCTCAGGCAATTGAACTGTTAGATTACGGGGAACAAAGTTAGAGGATGGAATAATGTCCACAGAGTCATCGCCAGTTGGATCACCCTCTTCATTGCCCTTATCAATTGGCACTGTAGGATCATCCTTCCATTTGGCCACCACTTGGACAAATTGTTGGTAGGTATCTGCGTAGTTCTTATGGTCCAAGGTTAAGCCACCAAATTCTTTAGTTTCCTTCTACTTTTGCCAAATAGGACGTTCAATGTTACTGGCGTCCATGCCTACTGTGCTATCATCAGTTGCCACATATATCTTTGATATATCAACAGCAATAGGGTCATCAGATCCTTTTGCAGATGGTATACTTCAATACACTGCTCAAGAACACCAACATTGGAGACATTTCCCCCTTCGGAGTGAGCTTCAGTTCTTGCCAAATGGGGGGGTTCAAAGTTTTCAAACCCCGGAGGAATCTCTTGACTATCATCCACTCCTCGGTTGATTGTGCAGCCATCAATAGGAGAAGCATTCCGGGGGGTATTAGGACTGTTTGCACGAAAACTCTGCTGCTTGGCTGATGGGCCCAACAAGCACTTCACCTCTGCTACTAACTCTTTCAATTCTGCAAGTTCTCCTCTCACAATGGCCCTTGTCTCAGCCACTATATCATTCCTAACTTGATCAAGTTCTCCCTTCCATTTGTCAGAAATTGCTTGCAACATATCTGCCTGAGAAAGATAAAGATCTATAAGGTCAATTAAATAATACACAGAGAGTATATTTAACATCACAAACTAATCATTACTGCATAGAATAGGTAGACACATCATAGACACAGGGTCGACATAGAGTATACAATTGGCTGTAGCACCATCTAATGTGGCCATCATATACCCACTACTAGTCAACCATATGGCCATCACCTAAATTATAAAATATAACCCTAGAGTTCCATTGACAGAGGTTCGGAGAGAAACACGAACAAACAATATGAAACTCCCAAAGCAACCCAGACATACCAATACCATCTTTATATTCTTAAACTTTTAAGTATTTGAGTTAAGTTTCAAAGAGTAAGTGTAACGACCCGTACCTTTTAAGTACACTATAATAGGGCCCAATGTTGACTTTTGGTTCTAACAAGATTTTAGCTTTGACTTTGGGTATGTTAGGAAGGTCTTGAGCTCACGAGTTCATTGACACGCGGCATGGGTGATTTAGAGTTACGGTTAAAAAGTTATGAACGTGATAAAGGAGCTCAAGGTTGACTTTTTAAATTATTTGAAGTTTAGAGTTGACTTTGACATGGTTGCGTAGAGCTCGACTCCACGAGTTCGTAGACACGTAGCATGCGTCGTTTGGAGCTACGGTTTGAGAAATACGGGGGTTCAAAGTAAGGGGCAAACTTGTAATTTCGTTGAAATGGGTTTA
>QANT01000553.1:0-13117 GCA_003254885.1 Purshia tridentata
ATCCATTTGCAGACTTTGCAGTGAACTAAGAAAAAAAAACTTGAAAATACCCTTTTTTGGTTCTTCTTCAGTTCTTCCCCACTTAGCACCACCCACCCAAATCCCCTCTTCCTTGCAGCTCCCTTCTCCAACCCAACCCAGCCCCCTACCCTGGCGCTCCTCACCCCGCAACACCGCTCCATGCATCATCCATACCTTGGCGCTCCTCACCAATATCATTTGGTATAAGACTCCATCTATTGGAAGTTTATGTAATAATTCTTGCAGGGGTTCATTCATCTGACATGGTTAATTCTTGCAGAGGTTCATTTTTTAGGCATCGATTACTACTACTTTCATGTTTCACGTATGAATATCCCTTAGATCCTTCCCTTGCTATAAAATCAAAATGGGGCAAAAAAAAAAAAAATGCAGTGCTGGGATATAAGAGAAGCATCCATACCAACAATTGTTGTTGAGCAACGATGGACTGGACAAATTCGAAAAATAGCGTACGGTTGATAAATTATTTTGAGTACCTTCTCCACAGAAACTACCAAGGTTTTTCACAGAAAAGAGTATGAAATAAAAAAGCAACCAATATAATCTTTTAGTTGCTAAAACTATATAAGATAAAGACAATCACGGCAGCTGAAAGGGTAACTAATATTTCCGTCATGATTTAACTAACTTTTTTTCTTTTCTGAATATTTTCCAAGTGACTCAAGAAGTTTCTTATCGGATATATAGAAAGCATAAGGCAGGCTCTCCTCCGAAAAGAACCGAGAATTGAGACATCATTATTTATATGAGCATGGAAAAACGCAACACATAAAGCAAGATCCATAAGCAGATAGATAAATATTGCTCCTATTTATCAAGAATTCTAATTTTTTGAGGGGAAGGGTTTGCTTCCATTAGAAGCTAGGGTGTAATATTGACAAGACCCTCCCCGAATTCCACCCTGGAACTCGGAGTGATCCTGCGGGAATCCAACATCAAGGAAAATTCTACCGAAAATTCGGCAGAACCTCCCCTGAAATTGGACTAACCCTTTTCTCCACGAGACCTGCAAATGCACTTCTAAGTAATTACAGCTCCTCTACCGCAACCAAAAGGGGTCTCTGACCCAACAATTTCAATCCATCTGATTAAATATTCAAGAGTTATTAAGGTTGTCTACAAAATTTCGCTAAGAAAAATAAGGTTTACAAACATAACTAAGTGCCTACAAAAATTTACTACGCTCGCTAGATTTTCCTCGACGTCTTTGGCCCGACCGCTTCACCGCTACCACCTGGGGGAAATTTAAAACAACAAAAAAGAGGTAAACTAATGAGACGACTCAGTGAGTGGACGGAAATAAAAGTGTTTAAACTTAGGTTATAGCACAATTCATTTATTATAGTAAAAATACTCAAAAATAAGTTAATATCAAAACCTCCCATCTCTCTTTGGAAATCCCCCAGTTTTAAAATTCTTATTCTTTCTAAAACGATTTCATACAGCTTTCGCATCAATGTAATAATAGAAAAGAATTTTCTGAAATTTATTTATTGGAAAATAACTCATAAAACCACAATCAATGTAATAATAGAAAAGAACTTTTTGAAATTTATTTACTGGAAAATAACTCATAAAACCACCATCTAAGTACCCTGGAAAACTGGCCATACACTCGTACGGAATGCTGCATCGTACGAGCATGGCAAATCTAACTGGCCATACACCTGCACGGAATTCTGCATCGTACAGGCAGGGCAAGATTAACTGGCCATACACTTGTACGGAATTCTGCATCGTACAGGCAGGGCAAGACTAACTGACCATACACCTGTACGGAATTCTGCATCGTACAGGCAGGGCAAATAACTGGTCATACGTGCACGCAGAGCTGCCCCCAAAGGGCGAGGCACCGCAACACACGGCCCAAAGCCTATGTGTGTGTCACGATGGGTCCCAAAGACCTATATAATTCCAATGTCCAGAACGGGTACTAAGTGGGTGCTTAATAACATCCAAAACCATCCGTCCTCAAACATTCACATTGAAATTAAATAATTCCATTTGAAAACTTTCTTAAAATTTTGGAGAAATCAATAATTGTTCCAGAAAACCTTACTTTAAATTATTTTCACAGAACCTAAATCGTAAATTGATAAAAATAAATATTAACCCGTAAACTCATTTAATAGCACTCCAAATCCCAAAATCAATAATACTAATTGAAGTCCACTCACAGTCAAAGAGTCTAGTCTTGTTGCTCGGCTGGGTCCCCCTCAATCTCGGGTGTCGTCCCTGAAATCGAAGAGATTGGCGCCGGAAATTGGCCGGAATTCGAGAAGAGGGCCGGCAGCTTTGGGGAATTTTTCGGCTGATTTCTTGCTGGAACGTGGCTGGCCGGCGTGGAGAAGCTCAGGGGAAGACGGCCGGTGGCTAGGGAGGTGGTTCTCGTCCGTCTCGTCGTCTGTCGTCGCCGGAGATGGCTGGAGCTGGAAGCTCCAATCGCGCACGCCGGGGAGAGAGATTGGGAAAGAGGGAGAGGGAGGGGCTGGGCGGCGCGGGAGGAGGCTGGGTGGGGCTCGCCGGTGGCTGGGCAGGTCGGAGGTGGCCGGAAATGGGCGGCGTCGCGCAGGGGAGAGAGGGTGAGGGAGGAGTCGGGCTGGGGCTGGGGCTGGGGCTGCTGTCTTCCGTGGAGAGAGGGGAGAGAGAGAAATAAAAAAAGGAGGGGGAAAGTTCCAGAATTTTCTGGAATTTAAACCCATTTCATCATAATTACAAGTTTGCCCCTCACTTTGAACCTCCGTATTTCTCAAACCGTAGCTCCAAACGACGCATGCTACGTGTCTACGAATTCGTGGCGTCGAGCTCTACGTAACTATGTCCAAGTCAACTCTAAACTCCGAGAAATTTAAAAAATAAACCTTGAGCTCTTTTATCACGTTCATAACTTTTTAACCATAACTCTAAATAACCTATGCCGCGTGTCAATGAACTCGTGAGCTCAAGACCTTCCTAACGGACCCAAGGTCAAAGCTAAAATCTTACTAGAATCGAAAGTCAACATTGAGCCCTATTATAGTGTACTATAAAAGATACGGGTCGTTACAAGATTGTTTGTGTTCTTGTGTGTTTGATTTTTTGTATATTCAGACTGATTTGATTTTAATCCGCTTAATAATCAACTTGGTAATTTTTAAAATTTTTGTGTGAGAAGCCTATTGACCGCCCCTCTAGGCGTTTTTCAAATCAATTTGGAAATTTTAGAAACAAAGTGACCCACACGATGGTGGTGGTCCGATACCCGTGGGACCACCATATGACGGCGCATTTTTGTCATGCGCCTCTACTGACGCGTGTTAAGCAATAAAAAAAATATATATGCACAGCAGCGCATGTGGGCCCATGCGGCAGCTCTCGGAGTTGTTTTTTCGACACCTCTAGCGAATGTGCATCATTATCTTCAATTCCTATCTTGTTGTTATTTTATATTTATTTTTGGGTCACTGATTGTTGAGTGTTTCCAATAAATAACATCCTTTTAATAAATAAAATACCTTTGAGTAATTTTATAAAATTACATAGGTGTTTTATTTCTAAAATAAATATAAGATATGCCTTACTGACATTTTTCTAGAGGTTTATGTTAATTCTTTACATTGGAAATGCAATTAGTTGAAGTTTGTTGGCAGGTTTAGGTGTATAATTGAGATATTTGATCACTTGATTGTATGCATGCATCAATATAATTACTTAAAGGGCAATGCTAGAGTGCCATAATGACATAGAATTTTAATATCAATTAAATTACTTAATATATCTAATAATATATTTTTGACATAAGCATTTTAAAAAGATTTCATGACAAAATTATAAACTTCTTAACGTTCAGTTTCTTAAAAAAAAATTCCCCAATTTTAGAGAAAAAAAAACACTCAATCCAATTATTTAGTTTAGGATTTAGGTTCTGTTTGATATCCTACAAGTATAAAGGGTGGATGTAATATAGTATATGAAAAAGGATTGTTGTACCGCGAGATTTTTTTAATCTAACTCAAGAAATTAAATTTCTTGTTTAGATCTAACAAAAATAAATAATATATAAACACAGCTTGAATTTAAAAAAATTTTGAACATCACTAGAAATTCGCTTTGTTCACTGATATTGAACACTTATGGACGTTTAGTTGGAGTAAGGCCTATAATGTGAGACTCATCGATCAACAGCTTGTGACTAATTATATTTAGAAAATTTCTTTAATAGAATGCTCATCTCATTGTATGCAAATGTATTTTGAAATGCATATAACATATAACATGCCAATTTGCACACAAACTAGCTTCTTGACCTATATGTACTCAAATAGCCATAACTTTTACTAGAAAAATGCAAATCATGATCCATAAAATTCTATAAGAAGTTGAAATCCGTATCTTTTCAGCGATATAAGGTTTATCATCCCGTTTGCTCCGAGGAGGTGCAATTTAATCCGAGAAGAAGGCTGATTTGCACAATAATTCCTAACTCCCAAAATATTAAAGTGTCCCTTTTTTATTTGTTTTCTTTTCTTTGCTCTTCAACCTATAAAAACATATAAAACTAAGTTAAACTAAACTAGATTCACTTAAAAACGCAATAGGAATTCAAGAACAAGAGTATAACAATATATAAAATAATGGTCAGATCAGATTCTAGCAAGGGTGGGGGGTGGGTGGGTATGTTAAAAAATGTACTATGAGTTTGATTTACTATGTAGGGCTAAAGGATGGGTGAAGCCTCTAAAATATTTTAAGATGAGTTGCTTTGTATAGCAATTGGACATGAGTGATTACTGATTTTTAATGACTTTGTCGTTCATGGTTTTCCTCTTTCATCAAGAAATTCATTACTTTTGCAATTTGTTTGTCTTGTTTACATTACATTTTAAGGATTCTTTCTTCACAAGAAGATACACAACATATAAGCCAGCCTTTCATATTGGAAGTATGCAAAAATATGTTTGGGTAAAGCCAGAGAGCTCAAGTAGTACTTACGGAAACACTATAATTGCGAAAACAAAAACAAAAGAATGATGTGTATTATTTAATTAAGTATAAATTAATTAAGATCATTTAATTTAGCTTGGATAAGATGGTCTTTCACTAAATATGATATTAATTTTATATTAAAAATAGATGGTGATGTGTATAATCACAAAAATAATAAAAAAATGATGTATAGTATTTTATTTTGCCACATAGGATTATGGCACAAAATACTTGTGCCATAATGTGGCACAAAATCTTTTCCCTTATTTAAATTATTCCATATGTTTGTCTAAAATGCATGATAAACATGAGAGCTCTATACGCACTTTTGATTGCGTTATTCTTATACGGATAAATACATGAATCTGTGTGCATTCGAACTTGAGAATTTATTTCAAAATTAATAATAATTTGCAATTAAAAAATAGAGTAAACATATTTAGAGGTGTCCAGATCAAAACCCAATCAATTGCCAATAACTTATAAATTCTAAACTCGATACGTTATTCAAAAGTATCAAAGATAATATTATAAAATCGAACATTTAATATTCAAGTAACCAAATACTCGAGTTAAAACTTATCCAATGCATCTCATCCAAAATTTACTGGTGCAGATTTTTCGTAGGAGCTCCAGTGACAAAATTTACTGATAAGGTGGAGCAAGGACTATTAGACATATTTTGTTTATCACTATTATATCTCAAGAATACTGTTATGTAGAGTTATTTAGACAGAACTCATCCAAAATGATCCGATTCCACTTCACAGTTGCACCTCATGCAAGTCAGTGCTCTTATTAATCTGCATATGGTTTCAATATTTTCGTCAGCTATATATTTGTGATGCCCTTCACTACAACGGGTAGTTAAGAATATATATTTGGAGATATATATTTCTGATTCCCTTGTTATGTTTTCCTACCATTTAGAGGTGTGCTATGCTTTCCTACAATTTGGAGATATATAGCAAGCTCCATTGTAATATTTCCACAAACTTCTAATTTATGGAATTCCCTTTGTGGGACTTACACGAGTTGTTTTGTATCGATCCAAATCGTTCATTTTTTACATCTTTAGTGATTGATCATCCTTGCAAAAAATTAGCCAAATCGAAAATTATCTGCCTATCTAACTTTGATCAAATCAAAGAATGAATCAAATATTTTTGAGAAAACCATTCATTTGTTTGATCAAAGTTAGATAAGCAAATGGTTTTCGATTTGACTAATTTTTTACAAGCATGATCAATCAATTAAGATGTAAAGAATGAACAGTTCGGATCGATACAAAACTACTCGAGTGGGCCCCACAAGGAGGATCTCAAGTTTGTGAAAATCTCACAATAGAGCATTGCTGTATATATATATATATATCTGAAGTATAGCCAGCGGGTTGTACTTACGTGGGCTAAAATTGGGCTTTAGCCGTCGCTAAGTGTTGGACCTTAAACAATAAACAAAAAGTATAGTCGGTCGGTTACAATTTTATGGGCTGAAAAATTGGGTTTTTGAGTGTGCTAAATGTTGGGCCTTGGTCCATTTTGAAAAATTAAATTCTCAAAGTATAGCCGGCCGACTGTGGGCTTTTAGCAGGTGCTGAGTGCTAGAATTTAAACAATAAAAAAAGCATAGCCGACCAGCTATACTTTCATAAGATCAACTGAATAATTTAATCATGTAACCTATTCATTATTGGTCATAAACAGGGTAAGCATAGTAGGATTATAGTTGGGTAATGGACTTAGAAAATATTCGTCAACATATTTGTGAAATGTGTGAATGATGGACATGTTTACCCTATTCTTTACTCGTCGGAAATAGTGCAATGGACTTTGAAAAAAATTTAATTTTCCGACTAATTTAATCATGTAGCCTATTCATTATCGGTCATAAACCTTAAAAGTCTGCAAACTCACGAAGTGCATTTACTGTTAGGTGTATGCCAAAGGAATGGTTCTGTTGTTTCGGGGAAGTTAACAGTAGACTCGAGGGTTTTGGATAGAGAATAATAGACTCAAGCTGTTTTGAACAGAGAAATTACAAAATATTCATAATGGAAGAAATAACTAGTGGGGAAGTTAACTATATCATCATTTAAGCTTTGGCTTCCTGAGGCCAAACCTTACTAAGCAAGAGAAAAATTGGAACCTTTTTAAATGAGGACTACACATAAGTCATAGTAGGTACTTAAGTAAATCTTAGTTATATTATGAAGCACATGAAAATCAGAAAATGGGTGCGAGTGAAGCCTTAGTTTAAGAAACTACGTGAAAATAAAAAATGTACTAATTTTAAATTTAGAAGTAGCATTATCTATAGGCTTATTCTTGGATTTGCCCATGAAACGTACTCTTTTCTTCATTTTGGTTCTTAAAAGTTAAATCTTCATACTTTGCTTCTTGAACTTTACACTCTCATTTACACTCTCAATTTCATCCATTATCTAGAGTTTTAGAACTTTGTTTTGTGAGATCCTTATATGGTTGTAAAGATGAGATGCATAGCTTCAAAATGAGTGTAAGATTGTTGATTTTGGTGAAAGTTTGATGAGTCAAAACTTGGGCCAAAGTTGAGATGAAAATTAGACTAATGGAAGAAGTTGACAAAACTTAGCTATTGAGAGTCATTTTGTAAAGTTCTGGGAGCAAAGTGGGAGGATTTAATTTTCAGGGAGTAAAGTGCAAAAAAGAGTATGTTTTAGAGGGCAAATTCATGAATAAGCCTTTTCTATAGCCCCCTTTTCTTATCAACAAACCCAACCTTGATGCACTCTAGCAATGCTAAGTGTTGAATTCAGTTTTCAAAACCTAACAAATTTGAGTCGACCCAACTGATTATTTAGTCGACCATCCTCTTCTAAAAATCTGCTTTGACGTTCTAGACAGATTCAATCAGCCAAATATTTGTTCAGTCATCCAAAAGAGCATTTGGAAAAACCAGAAACTCCAGAACAGATTTCGTCGACTAAATATATCTTGTAGTCGACTAAATGTGTACTGCTGTCAGATTTGGATGTTGTTACATTTCATTTAATGATTTTAATGATTTCAAATGGCTACTTCAGTGCATTTAATGCAACTCAATGGGAAAATCTTATCTCTGCTATGTTTGAACGTGATTTAATCTACAATGGACGATCGATCATAACAGATTGAATAATACGGTTGTAGAATCTCAATCTTTACTTTCTTTATTGATGTAGAACGGATGGCGATCCAGTTTGAAGAGCAGCTTGAACGACGAAAACGAGGGAAATTATTTCTACTAGACTTTGCTCCGGAGTCCGAATATAGTCGAGTTACATATCAAATCGAAGGGAATCGCGCCAAGATTCCGACTAACAGCTAAAGCTGTGATTAATAGGTCTTTTTAGCCTTCCGAGGTCGTTTAGGGCCTCAAAACTGTTTGAAGTTTTGGACTATTTTATTTATTTTTCGTTTTATTTTATTCGGGTTTGTTTTAGCCCACGGGCCTTAATTATGAGTTCGTTTAGCCCTATGGTTTCCTAAAAACGTACTTAAGGGTTTTTCCTAAGTTGATTTGGCACTTTTTTGACAATTATTGAATAATATTGAGTTTTCTCTCAATTTTCCTGGTGGATTCCAGATTTCTATTTCTTTTAGGTTTACGCTTGTAAACCTTGGTCTCTTGCGCTGCATCATTTATTGATGGAGCCTTGGTCGAATAGGTGTTCTGATACAGAAGTCAATATATCTTCAACTGCAACCAACTTCTCTAGATATGTCTGAAAAGTACTTGTAATATATTACAGTCAATTTATTAAATAGTTAGCTTTTATGCGAAACTTTAAAAGATTAGAGGAAGAGACCACTGAGATATCCAATGAAGTGGATAAGTATCTGAGTGATTCATTTGAGAAACTAGGAGGGAAAGGGTTTGACCTCTTATAGTGGTGGAAAGTCAACCAGTCTTGGTATCCAATCCTCTCAAAGGTTTCCAAGGATCTATTTGCCATCCCATCCTCAACAATAGCTAGTGAAAATGCATTTAGCATGGGAAGGAGGATTGTATTAGATCCTTTTAGATATTCTTTGACCCCACAAACAGTAGAGGCAGTAGTGTGTACACATCAAGTAAGTGCTTGATTTGTATTGATTTGTGTTGCTTAATTTATTGTTTGATTTATTTCCTGCTTGCAGCCATCAATTCACAAGTTTTTTCAAGTCAAGTACGTCCTTCTCCAAGAGATTAATTGCTGATTGCAGTAAGTGTATTTAATTTATTTAACTTTTAAACATAACGGGTAAGCATTTTTTTTCTTTAAGATATGAAGTTATATCAATTTAGTTTAATTGATTGCCAAATTTCACCTTCATGATATGGCATGGAGATGCACAAGCTTGTCAAAATCTTCATTAATTTTCTTCATGGCTATAGTACATGATATTTAGATTGTCTAGGGTTGGTTTTTTTAGTTGGTGTTGTCTAGATATATGGTTTGTCAAAGGCTTGGCTAGGGATGGGGGTTATGTATGCATTAATATTCTTTTAGTAAACTTTAACCTGTGTAATCTCTTCTAGTGTGCTTACCATTAAATATTAATGCTCTGCTTTTCAGATCAGCAACAACAGCATCAACTGCCATTTTGGTACCACTGCGCAAATCCATTGCATTTACCCCAGAGCTATTGACTTGCAAGTTGCAACCTTCTGTGGGTATTGCCTGGGTGAGAACCGTTGCACAAGTCGTACTTGCAATCGGATAATTAACTAAGGAGGCATAGATGATGGCTGCAAACTAAAGTCCCCTTTATTTCATTTTTATTACATTTGTAATTTAGTTTGAAATTTATAAAGACTAAAATCTATCTATTATTTTGGTTTGTAAATTGTATTATTTTGGTTTGTAATATTTATTTTGAAACATTACATTAGTTTTGAATTTTGAAATTTTGCAGTTTGCACTACTTTGCACTAGGTTTGAAACTTGACAAAGTTATTCATTTTGAAACTTTGGATGTTGCGATAGGTTTGAATGTTTGATTAAGTTTGAAGTTTGAACTTTAAATTTTAAATTTGCAAGGTTTTAGTCTTATGGACATTTTGAATCTTTGATGACTTGAGTATGCTTGAAAAGCTCTACTCATTTTGTTTTTTGAGTATGGCACAGAAGTGGCTCAAAAAGCCCAACAAAAGTAGCCCAAAAGGCCCAAAAAAGGCCTAAACAGGGTCCAAAGAGGCTCTTGGTCAAGGCCTAGTTCGAACCGGATTTGACCGAGGGTGTCGGTCATACAGAGTTCTAGTCCAGTATCAATCTCCAAGTAAGCCTAATGAAGAGGTTCAGTTTGGTCTCCCGGCCTTTCCATTTCAATTTGGTCCGATCCAGTCTCCCAGCCCTACACCATTGTTCTATTTATCCTCTCTTCATCCTTAAAATAGTTTGTTATAAATTTGGTACTCTTCACTGCCT
The DNA here is from genome assembly GCA_003254885.1 of Purshia tridentata. Taxonomy (NCBI): domain Eukaryota; kingdom Viridiplantae; phylum Streptophyta; class Magnoliopsida; order Rosales; family Rosaceae; genus Purshia; species Purshia tridentata. The sequence goes on from QANT01000553.1 coordinate 10,439, forward strand.
TCTTGAATAATAGACTATCATTTCCAAGTTCTGGAAGCCCAAGTAAGTTAGAGATGTCGGTTATTGTGAGTGCTAGTTTCTTCTTCCCAAAAATGAACTTTCTGGTCTTTTTTGTCATATGCATTGATGAAATACTCAATGTTTTCATCCAACTTGACGGGGTTGCTTCCCATGATCTTGTTGCATAATGCATTCATGAGAGGCCAAAATGGTGTTTTTTGCAACTTCTCATATGTGCTTGGATTGAGGTTCTCTTTTATTTTATCAGGCAAATATTAAAGGCAAACACTGATCTTTGTTAATGACTAACAATACCAATTCAGTGAAATTATGATCAAACCCAACTACAAACCTAAAACCAAAACCATGTGACATTAACAATGAGGTGATTGCTAGTAACAATCCGATAGTAAGAAGCCAACAAGAAACCAAATCCAAAACTAAATCCAAAATCAAAGGTAAATATTGGTTTTTGTTAATGAGTAATGGTAGCAATTTAGCGAAATTATGATTAAACCCAAGCATAAACCCAAACCCAAAATCAATAGACAATTACATTGTACCAACAGCAGCAATTTTTACTGACTAATAGAATCAAACATATTTAATTATGCATCAACAATAGTAATTTGTCAGTAGCAATTTACTGATTATTAGAATCCAACACATTTATATAGATATAGATAGGTGATTACAGACAGTGGCAAATATCACTAAAATTAAAATTAAATTTCCAAAAAAATTTAAAAAAGTTAAATCACAAAGAGAGTGTGAAATATTATAAAAAAAGGTATAAGATGAATGGTTTTTGTTACTCATTCATTTAGGAAGTTGTTAACCAATTTTTCATTGAAATTGGTCTATGGTTTTGAAATAAAGTTTTTTATCGTATTCAGAATTCATCAAATAAGAACTTGGAGAAGAAATTGTACCTGATAGTCAGTAACAACTTGGGTGAATGTTGTTGTTCTTCTTGCTTTGATTCAAAAGTTTTGGTTTTGGGCAACTTTGGTGTGACTTTTTTCAGTTTTATTTGGAGGTATTGGTGAGAATGGATGGTGAGAATGTGGGCGAAATTGAAGGGTGTTGGTTTTGGTTATGGGCTTAGTTAAGTAGTGGTTAAGGCTTTACAGTTACGGAAATTTCTACAAATAGACAAATTAATTTAAAAATGAATTTTTTAGACCATCCAAACACTTTTGGACTTTTTTAGCTTTTGAGCACAAAATGAGACAAAAATACCCCCACTTCATTAGAAGGCCTATACAAATGGTGTACAGGCAGTGGACAAATGATGGACACGTAAACTCGTGTTACAGGACTATACTGTCCTTGGTTTGTCCACAACCTGTGCACTGTTTATACACCACGTGTACTTGAAGGAGTTAGGTCTATTTGTGCTGCCAGTTTATAAGGCCTGTACAAATGGTGTACAGGCAGTGGATAAATGGTGGACACGTTAACTCGTTTTGCAAGACTATATTATCCTTGGTTTATCCACAACCTATCCACTATTTGTATACCATTTGTACAGGCTTTGTAAGGAGTGAGGATATTTTTGTCTTATTTTGATCCAAAGAGTTTAAAAAGTCCAAAAATTTCTGGATGGTCTAAAAAAGTCATTTTAAAATTAATTTAATCTATTAATGGGAATTTCCCTTATAGTTAATCAATGATTAACTATAATGTTTTAACAACTAATTAAAAGAACTGGTGGCAGAGCCGTAAATATGGGGTTTTTTTAATGGCTTTTGTCGCATTAGTACCAAGCCATTTTAAAAGTGGGCCACATTGGTACCCTTTTTTTCATCTGGGCCGTACAGTGAGGCCTATTTTATAAATGGACTATATAACCCATTAATTGATTTTTATTTATTTGAAAAGAACATGAGTTTAATACAGAGCATGTATGTATTTATTTTTGAAATAATTACTATAATATGCATAACATGCATCTTATTTAGGGTAATTTTTTCTAAATCCCTTAACTACAAACAAATTTTTCTTAAGCTCCCACCTATTCAGAAAATTTTTCAAAACCCTCTAAAACTTATAATACTTCTTTTGCCCTTCTGGCACACTATGACGCACGCTAACGCTCTTTGATGCAAACTAACATGGATTGACACGCGCCCAGTGTAACTGTATTTCAAAAATACAGTTACACTGAACAAACAGTTATACTGTATTTTAAAAATATAGTTACACTGAAATTGAAACTGAATTTTAGGAATACAATTACATTAAAAAATAACTACAAATAATTATACTATTAATTTTTAAAAAGAAAAAAAACTTGCAGGCCCATAAAAAAAAAAAAAAACCAGTTATATACACCTTAACTAAAAAAAAGCCACACATTCACTAAAAAATAGCTACCCCTTCATTGAACAAACAGTTACACTTTCACTAAATAAACAGTTACACCTTCATTGAAATACAGTTATACTGGGCGCGCATTAGAGCACGTGTCAGAACACGTTAGAGTCAGAATTTGTCAAAAGGATAAAAAAATATATTATAATTTTTAGAAGGTTTTGAGAGTTTCTAGAAGGTTTAGATAAATTTTTTAGGTGATTAGGGGATTTAAAGTTACAAACTAAAATAAAAAATAGTATTTCTGAAATTAAAAAAATTTAAAAATATTTTATTAAAATTAAAAACAAATAAAAAGGGTAT